>JAUJPO010061335.1:0-13186 GCA_032270745.1 Tiaropsis multicirrata | reverse complement strand
GTACATTTTTTCTAGCATTTGATGGTGTGTTTAAATTCAAAAACAATAAAATTTCTTGTTAAAGATGTTTGTTTGTTTGCTTTTTCAAAATTTCAGAAATTCTCACACCCATTCTTAAGCTCATTATTTTTTTGAAGCCGGGTGACCTAAAATATTTCTCACCCAGACGGTAACGCGGAAACGAACTTTTTTTAGGGTTGGCCTTAATACCCATTTTTTTGCCAAATAGAAAAATGATTTTGTTGTTGTTTTTTTTCTCAATATTTTTTTGAAAGCCTTGAGCAAATTCAAAGTATGATAGCTCAAAGTTAGCCCTTCTGCTTTCCAATAGAAAATATTTACGTTCGCAGCTTTTCTACTTTTTTCTAAAATTTTACTTCAAACTTGTTCTCTTTTTTTCTGAAGCACACGGTAGGTAGTAGTAGTAACGATAGCTCCAGAAGCATAAGTAAGGTAAGTATATAAGATATACAACATTTTCAAAGAAATCTTCAAACTGATGACGTATTTTACATCCACAACATTTTCACGGCCACATGGTGGAATCCTCGGATTCTTTTCTCCGATCCTTTTCTCGGATTCGTGAGAGGGAAAGTTTTTATATAAGAACAACCCATACCGGGTGTGCCAAAAAACGTGCCTAAAATTGAAATTTTGACGTAGCTTGTTGTACTTGTTCTTAACACTTTCCGCATGTGATCAGTAGTCTATTAGCAAACTTCCCTGATAGTTTTATTTGTATACCAAGTTTGCTTTTAAAGATTATGCTTATTTTTCTAAAAAGGACATTCTAAAAATGATTGATTTAAGCCTTTCACGAAGATAATTTCTGGAGAAAATTGCTTGAAAAACAGCTAAAATATAGCTCAGTAAAATTAAGATCATAATTGAAATTCAGAAAAGTTAAGAACATACCTGCGCTTCTATGGCTTTGTCGTTTAACTCTTTTGCTAGTTCTCTGGTTTTTCTAAAAACAAAAACAAAATGCAACCGATTTTCCAAGCCAAGAAACAGTTTTACACTTATGCCAACTCTAAAAAATTCTTCGCTTCTGCGTTACCGGGTGACGAAAAAAAAACTCCGGCCGAAAAGAGAATTTATCTATATTTTTCGAAAAGTCATGGTTGTGTAAAACAGCGAGTTGACGGCAATTGTTGAATTGTTTTATTTGTTTGCTTTTCAAAATTTCAGAAATTCTTACACTCATTCTAAAGTTCATTATTATTTTTGCTGCCGGGTGACCTAAAACTGGCGGGTATAAACCCGGAAATGTCAGAAATTTCAAGACAGCAGAATCTGAGTTTCTGCAAAAGAGAAGGTAAACATTTATCGCATGATGAATAATATTGTTGTTCATTTAAAATGCATGATTTTCTTTTACAAAAAACTGCTTTAAGATTATTTAAGATCATGATTCGAGCAATCGAGGCAGTCCCAAATATTACATGTCAATCATAACCCCCAAAAACAGCACATTCCCTTAAAAAAAACCAAGCCCCCAAGTTTCGACGGACAACGAAAAAACTTAGAAACCTTTATTATAATATAGATACCATTGGAAAGCTCTCGTAAAACGTTACAGATATTAAAGGGCTTTTGAGCAGGTTTCTCGACGTAACTCTAGAAAAATTAGCGTAAATGGCTAAAAAGTCCAATTTGCATCGCTAAAGCTTTTATACCATTAGGATATTGAGCATGGCATTTTGTTTTACGAGCCACCGCTTCAGAGGCGGATACAGAAGGTACTCAAAATTTTTGACGGAGAGTGTTGACTTCCATATAAGGAATATGAACAAATGCATAACACTCTCCGTTAAATTTTTCCGCCTCTATGTTTTTGAGCAAATCTTTAATTTTTCTCGACTACCGTACGTGACCAGTAAAGAAAAAATAACATCGAAGTTAACCCACAATCGAATATTTTCGTAAGAAAGTAGAGAAATTAACTACAAGCTTCATATTTCATGACATTCTCAGTTAAATTCATGTAATTCGAATTCCAAGGAACCAAAACATTTGTTCGAATTACACGAGTTTTCGAATTATAGACCGATCGTTATTACTCGAAGAGAGACAAAACAGATGAAACAAAGTAACATATATACTTGTAATATTCCACAGCAATTTCAAATTCACCTAAGAACACGTGCGCATTTCCAAGATTGCTGAAAGCACGCCTTTCGGCCGCTTTGTCGTTAAATTCTCTGGCAATCAGCAAACGCTAATAAAAGAAAGAAAGACAGAAAAAAAGATAATTAATTTTACAATTAGGCGAGACAAATTTAATTTATTCGGTCCGTCGGTCGGTAAAATAAAGATATTCAGGGCCGGTAAGAAACTTGAAATTATTCCCAACATTTTTTAGGCCGAAACGATAATTTCCACCTCTTTGATAAATGAGATGTAAATTGCAAAGTTTCACTGTCCTATAGTACTTTTATTCGCTAAAACACACTTAAACACACTGCTCGTAAAATACTTCAAATATAAACAATATTATATTTCAACGGTATTTTTATTCAAACGGTATTGGATCGTTTTTGCTTTTTGAAAATGATATCCAAGGCAAGGTAGCGGTAATCAAGGGGCGTGAACCTCTTAGGCTGGCTAGGTTAGACGGTTTTGTAAGTGAATTTCTCCATATGATAAGACCCTAAAGGCCACTCAGCTAGCTTTCTGTTTCTCTTCTCTGACCTGATTAAAGTCTGTTGCAAAATGATTGTCAGTAAGAATCACTCCTATGTAGAAACCAGGACGGTAGCACTTTATTCAATTTTTGTTTCTTCCGTGTCATCCTGGTTTCTACATTTAATTTTTTTTTTTTACTGACAATCTTTTTGCAAAAGATATTAGTCTCAGAGATAACATTACGTCAGTTTGTTATGTAATGTATTTATCCGAAATATTAAAGAGAATAAAACCTGAGGTGAGGTGTAGGGGGTCTGGGAAATATTTTCTAGGAGTCGACGACGCGAATCTTTTTCCGTAAGCGATCAAGGACCTGATTTAGCGATCGAAGACCTGCAAGACTTAGAAACTATTCTAATTTCAGCGATCCAAAACCTTCAACTAAAATCGTGTCTGAAGTTCGGTTCGAACTGGATTTCGTACTCGAAATAAAAGACTTGCACACATTTCTTTTTAATGAAGAGAGATAAAAAATCTTTAAGGAGCGCAATCTCCCTTTGAAACAGGATACCCGGGCCGAAAATTTCAAACACCCCTGGATATTCTTGGTCCTCAAATTCTTACCCCCTGGATATTCTAGGATATAGAAAATTTTGAACCCCACCCCCTGGATATCCTTGGTCTTCAAATTCTTACCTCCTGGATATCCTAGGATATTGAAAATTTCGGAAGATTTAGAGATTGGTTGAAGTCTTCTCTTTCTTTAGGGCCCCATAACTTTTGGCTTTTACTTTCAAGATCAAAACTAAATCTCTCCAAAAACTTCCAAATTTGTAAATAATATTTTTGTGGATGAAAAAAGGGTAAAAAAAACTATTTTTACCTCTTCGTGATATTGAACAGCTTTTTCGAAGTTCCCCAATAAGTAATGTGTGTTGCCCAAGTTACCGTAAGCTCTTCCCTCTGCAGCCCGATCGTTCAGTTCGTGAACCAGAATAAGGTTAGCTCTGAAATCGAAGAGAAAAAATCAAAACAATTTGCTTTTGCAAGTTTTGAATAAAGAAACAATAGTTATGTAGACACGTTTCCTCAACCCAGTAGACACGGGACGTTGGTTTAACGTCCAAACAACGTTGTTCCGTAACGTCAGAACGTTATTTGGATGTTGAAACAATGTTGGAATGACGTCATGTATCTGCTGGGAAAGGGTCGATCAGAATTAAAAACGAAGGCCTGTTATTATTTTTAAACTTTTTTACTGTCGTCACAACAATTTTTGGTTAAAGTTTATCATTGGCAAAAAAAAAATAAGTACACAGTTTAAAGTGTAAATAGATTAGTCAAATTGTTACGTAATTTTATTAGTTATCAGTATTATATGATTTTGTTTTTGAGAATGGTTTGGAGATAATGCGAAACTTTTTTTTATTGTGATCGTTTCTGTATAGGAAGTGCTAAACTGAAAATGATTTCATATCAAAAAGGACAAAAAGAAAAATAATGTCCGAGATAATAGTACTTCATGGTGCCGAATATACTACGGCCCTCCGATTATAAATTTTTGACGTTTATTAAAAATAGTAAGCCTGCCTGTTGCTTACAATAGAACAATAGAAAAATGAGAGCGATGCTCAGCTTAAACAATTACTTAGGTGGGGTTAAAGACTTCCGTGTCTTATAGATAATCATGCATCAAAAGTGACCAATCAAAACTTTGCTTTGGCACGCATTTGCCCTTGAAGAAGTTAGCGACAGTAATATTTACGATCAAAATTAAAAAAACTTCCAGTCATGCAATGCAATGACTCAAGAAAAAACACTCCATTACACAAGGCTAGTGCCAGAACCTCATTATGATTCCACCTCACCATCAGCCATGGTGGCCATATGAAATCTGGGCAAAATTATGATGATGGGGGGGGGGAATGTTTTGAATTTTTCAAATAATGGGGGAGTAAAACAGTGGCGGATACAGGGGAGGCTCTCAAATTTTTTGACGGAGAATGTAGTTTTTGCTCAGAATTCCTTATTTGGAAGTCAACGCTCTCCGTCAAAATTCTTAGTACCTTCTGTATACACCGCCTCTGCACATCAACGAAACTTACTCGTAGAATTCAACGGCTCTACTTAGAGCTTGCTGTACTTCGAAAGGGAAATCACCAGGATCTCGATGACGACTTCGACCCAGATGTTTACCTTTTGCGTGGTAGACATTCCCTAAATTATATAAAGCGCGAGCCTCTCCAATCTGAAAAAGATAAAAATGAAAAATTGATGTTGTTTTTTTAGGAAAAAAAATTAAAATAAATTGCTAGACACAGTTACACTGAAAACGTGCATCTACAACCGTGGACACTGATTTTACGCCTACTCACTGGGAAATCAATGTTGGAGAGATGATTAATTCAACTGTTTCTTATCAAAGCGGGGGGCGGGAGGGGGTGGACAACAAGTTAAATGTCCATAGTGTTTTTCTTCTAATGTGTTTTATACAGAGGGTTGTTTTTCTATGTGTCTTATATAAAGTGTCAAAGGCTCGTTGCCATTGGATACGCTTGAAAACAAACAATCTCGAATTATCAACAACTTTCATTTGGTTAAAATTTTGCTTTAAAAATGGGGTTGAATATATTTTTCGTCAAGGTTCCTTGATATCTGTAGTATATTCTTAGAAAAATCTTATTATGAAAAGAATAAGAATATATTTTTAAGAATATTATTCATATTAGGATAAATCATAAGAATACTTCACACTTAACACAAAAATGCTATTCTTATAAAAACCCCAAAAATTGTTTTTTGATTAATATTTTTATTTCATTAGAGAGAGGAAAGTCTAACTTAAGTTTTGAGCTATAACTTTTCAAATTCGGTTTAGTATTTACCAAGTTATAAGCTTTTTAAGTAAAAATCATTTTTTTTAAAACGCAAAAATACGTCAAAAAAGGGGTATCAAATTAGACATTTTTTGATGTTTTTACAGAATTTGTTTTTGAAAAATTACCAATTTTTTTTTTGCTTTTCCTAATTACTGATTTCTATTTTACAAAAAATATTTTTCAAACCATTATAACCATTGATAAAGTCATAAAACTCTTTAAAAGAGTGGAATTTTGAAATTAATCGCTTAAATTTGATACCCCTTTTGACGTATTTTCAAAGCTTATTTAAGCTTTTTTTTTTTTTTTAATTTATAGACATAATGTCAATATACTAAACAAAAATCGCACGGAGGCAGTCCCGGCACGCCAAAAATTGTCCTAAGTTTAATTTGACGTATTTTTGCGTTTTTTTTTTAAATGATTTTCACTTAAATATTATAAGCTTATAACTTGATGAATACTGAACCAAATTTGAAAAGTTATAGCTCAAAATTTAAGTTCTAATGAAATAAAGATATTATTGAAAAAACTTTTCTTTCGGCTCCAGGAGGCCGCCAAACACCAAAACCTTTTTCTGGGACACCCGGTAGTCATCTTTTTTACCTTATCCTTCAACTCTCTTGACGTGTCCAAGTGTCTTGTACAGCAGAAGATAGCTTCATCAAACTTCCCCAACACTTTCAATGTGTTACCAAGATTACCACTGGCTTTGGCTTCGCCAAGTCTATCGCCAAGTGTCCTCGCCAAAGTCAAATCGTGCCTATGGAACTCAAGAGCTTTCTCGTATTCTTGTAAATAAAAATAAGCATTACCCAACTGGCTGTATACAGCACTGAGGGTTTTTAAATCTTCAGTTCCTACTTGAATAGCAGCTTCAAAGTATTTTACACCTGATCTGCAGTCACCATTCTTACACAATTGTTCACCTTTTAATGCCAGGTCCATACATGATTTGACATCCTGTGCTGATAGAGAGGCAGCCATAGAATATAATTATGGCTTATATTTATGGCTCTTAAGAAGGTTTGTAATCTAAATGTTTTTTTTATAAATAGAGATGTTCTAAAACCTGAAAGAAAGATAAGAAAAATATAATTAACTAAAGCTGAATCACACTGGACCGTCTCTGGAACTAGACAAAAAATTCTAGTCTGCATTCTACCCCAGTATAACTTGTTTTTCAACTTGTAGTATTAAGGGGTTCTACACTAAGAGACTGTCTCAGACAGAAAACACAAACAGAAAACATACTCATAACAGTTCGGTCTATTGCAGAGAACGACAGCCGCCCCAAAAGCAATACAGGGTTTTGTTGAAAAAGACAGCGCTAGTGCTGCGGAATTCCGCAGTGGAAGTATAAAATCTTAATTTGAAGAAGATTTTAAAATCGATTAAATCGATTAAAAATTCCAGGACCAAAATTCTTATTTTTAATTGCGTCTAATCATGAAACAAAAATATTTTTAATTAAAGACGAATTGAACTGCCGGTAATTTCAGCACCTGTTTGCGCTGTCATATTCCGCAGCGGTAAGCTCTTCTTTCTTTATTGAAGAATAACGAAAAGCTGAAAATGAAAAAGCTAGGGTGAAAACTTTCATTTTGACTTGAGAATGAATTTGCAATAAAAATATTTGAAATTTTGATACTTTTGTGGCGCCGATTTTAATTTGCATCTTTCCCTTAAGATTGAGCTTCGGAATTTGACAACGCGCTGCGGAATCCGAATTCTGGTCTTTTTTGCATGAGCTATGTCAAATTCTCTTTTGATTATTTTCACGTTCGAATTTAATTACTTTCATTTTTTCAAAACATTAAAGGAAAAGAAATATATAAAAGGAACAAAAAAGACAAAAAAATAAACAGTATTTCAATAAGCGCAGGCAGCCTCTGGTTCGCAGCGTACGATGCTGTCATGCAGCTAGTATCAATTTAATAGGCATCATTATATTTCACTGTTACAGTATATATAATATTTACTATTTCATCTAATTGCTGAAATCAACCAAAAAAAGCATTACAAACCTAGTAGTATTTACTAAATATGAAAGAGTTTTAAAGTTTGTAAGTTATTACAAAAAGAATTCCAAAGGATAATGTTGTTGAAAGTTTACTGTCAAGTTCAAAGAATGAAATAGTAAAAAATTGGCCATGCAAGGCAGAATAATAAAAATACATACTGGAATTTTTTTTCATTTTCATCAACTATAAAGAACAAGCAAGCCTCATTAATTATTCAACTAATTAGGAACAAGTTATAGGAGATCTCTACATTTGGACATAATAAGTCAAAATTTCTTTTATCGTGAAACTCAAGATTTTACTCTTCTTTTGTATTTAGATATCATGATTTTTTTAAAGAAAGAAACTCAGTTCAAGCATTTCAGTGCATTTCATTCCGAAGATAGGGATTTTGAACAAATGTCATGTAAATCTTCAGAGAGTTAAATTTCACATACTTAAAACATTGTATCCACAAAGGGTGTTGCTTGCACTCAAAATCATATTCTTTCAAATAAAAGAACAAAAATCACGAAAATTGTGTAAATATTTCAGGCAGAAAAGATGGAAGAAAGTCAAGGAGGCATAATCAACTAACAATTAAAGCCAAAAAAAATTCTCACTTTTCAAGACTCTCCTCAAAACAATGTCAGAATGAGTTACTTACCAATCATCCTGACACTAACCTTTGTGAGCTTGATTTGATGAGCTTAAAAATCTTGTCAACAAAGGGAAGGTTCATTTTAAAATAATATTAGTGATCTATCTTCTTTTTGTTGGAATTTTGAAAAATTAGTAGATTGAAATAAAAATGATTTACTCCATAAGTATTTACATATATGCCCTATAACAGCATGTACAAGAAAATTAACTCATAAAATATATTTTTAACCAGGCCAACTATTTGAAGAAAAAAAGGGTATCAAAATTCGTTTCTCTCTGTAATGATTTAAAATGAAGAAGAAACATTAATAACTACTCTGCAGGGAAATCAACAGCAGCATGCAGTTTGAAACAATTCTTCATTTATGCGTTACCGTGAAAGGAAACTCACGCAGGAGGCCAGAGTGGGATGATGATGGCAAAGTGTTTTTAGTTCAGAAACAATAATTTTTTTGTTAAAGGTGTTTGTCTGTTTGCTTTATAAAATTTTCAGAAATTCTCACATCCATTCACATTAATTTTTTGTGGCCGGATGACTCACTCAACTTTTTTTTGGGTAAAAATGAATGTGAGAATTTCTGAATTTTTAATGAATATAAAACAAATTGTGAAAGATATGATAAAAACCATGAAAAAAACAGAATCAAGATGATAACACAAAAAAAGGATCAATTCTTTTGGAAAATTCAGCAAACAGAGGGGTCTGGTTTGCACATTCCCATCATTCCATAAATCCTAGTACCCACTGTATTTGTGAGCAAAACATACAACAAAAGTGAAAAAACAGAATTGGAGCAAACTGAAAGTGGCTCTGCACTCTTCTTCACTGAGTATCAATTCATGTTCCTTCTTCATTTTTAAATTCCTTTTATCTGTGATTATTATCTTATGTTTAAACACGGCAAAATGACTGCATATTTTGAAAATAAAAAATGTGTCATTTTCCTTAACAGCGTTTTATGCTTTATTCTTTTCGTATTCAAACGATTTAAAACATGAATAGTCTGACGCCGTGACGGGGTTTTATTTTATTTCCTGCAAAAACCGGTTTTGGCCAACCTGGTAAGGCTGAGCAAATTATTTTATACAACAGCCTTTTCTTTTATAGTCATCTTTTTTCTATAGTACATTTAGTTTGAATCAATGTTTTTTCTTTCAGATGAATTTTTTGGAAAAGTATTGAGAATTTTTGGGAATTCTTTGCATTGTAAAGAGGAATGGTTTAAACAAAAACTTAAATTTTGATGTATTATGCATTAAATTCTGATCAATATTCGGTAAGTTAATTAATTCCAAAAAAAAGTAATGTTGTTTCTGGAAATCGGCTGGGTGAACTTTGTTCATATTACCACCTGGCCTCTACCCAAATAATATTTTATCTACTTTAATATTTTCTATTTAAAATACTGACCCCTCTATAAATAGACTTTTTGATAATACCACAGTCATCTTGATTTGTAGGCAAGATGTTAAACAACCAGAATCATCGCATATTATCATGGATCGTGTTCAAAAATACATGCCTGTTTTGTGACATTTCTAAACTCAAACACATTTGTATAATGTAAAATGAGCAATAATCGTGGCTGACTAACCAAACTTTTAAATAAAATAGAATAGTTGCTCTTTAAATTTGTTTTGGAGTGAAAATAATTGGCTGGTTTTACAGATATTGCTGATTAGATTTTGAGTCGTTTATGTGGCTGATAATGTAAAGTGGCTTACAAAACCATGAAATCAAGTGGGATAGAAATTTTTGGCTTTTTCTTTTTGAATTAGGTTCTCTTGAATAATTAACTTTAGTATGTTGGGAATTTTAGTTGGCTATTAAATGAGCTAAAATGTGGCTTACAATTATATTATTTTTGATATTGTGTCTCTAATTATAAAAACAAATGAAATATTTAAGTAAACTGGTTTCGTTATTAAAATGGCTTACAAAACACATATTTGGACCTGAAGCCACACATTTTGCTCATTTAACAATTTATTTAGCACATCGTATTCATGATATAAAACTCTATTAGGGTATTAATTTTCAGAGTAGTATTTTAAAAATTTGAAAAGTTATTTCAGAAAAACGATCAGGGTCCAGATACCAAACCCAGGGCCGGGGGGTGGTGTCAATTTTTTTTCAAATTTCAAAAAGTCAAGTTGGTATCGATACCAAAATGAGGGGGTGGGTGCCCTCTTTTTTTAGTTTTTGCTGAATTTGAAGTTGGTATCTGACCTAAAATCTTGTATATGTAAGTATTAAAAACTTATTTGAATCGTTTACACTATACTTACCCTAATTCCACATGAAAGCATTCTTCAAGATTTTGGATTGTACTTGCTCACTTAGTTAATTACCAAACGTCGAAAAAAAATTGTCAATACTCTTATAATCAAACTCTCAATCCTTTCGATCAACCAAAATTCATTCAAAACTAGAGTTGAACAAACTGAATCAAATCTTAGCAGATCTTAGAACTTTTTTAGTCAATTTTTCTGTACTTAACGTTCGTCGTATAGGCTATGTTACAAAGACTTTTTCAGAAAAATTGCGATTTTCAAGTTGGTGTCGATACCAATTTAGGGGGGTGGGATCTACTACTATCAAATCTCGAAAAGTTTTTCGGCCCTGGATTGGTATCCTGGACCCTGACCCCCCCCCTGGAGATCGTTAGCAAATAAGGGAAGAAAGGAGAGAACAATTAATGGTATGTCAGTAATGTAGACCAGAAATAATAAAAGTCCTAGCACTGTTCCTTGTGGGATCCCCGATGTCACTTTTGATTTTTCTGACAATTTTCCATTCAAAACAACTTCTTGTGTTCTACCTGGCAAGAATGATTTGATCCAGTCGAGACGTTGACCCTTGATTCTGTAGTGTGCTAGTTTGAGACAAAGTTTTCTGTAATTGACTTTGTCAAAGGCTTTGCTAAAATCCAAATAGATGGTATCCATCTGATCGCTGTTATTGAGGGCTTTTGCGAATCTCTCGGAAATTCATGTTGTATATACTTCAGTGATAGCGTTATGTTTGTTTAGGTGTTTAATGAAATTGCTAAACATGTTCGAGAATTTTACAGCAAAAGCTTGTTAACGAGATTGGACGGTAGCTCTCTGGTGAGCACCGATCCATGTTTCCGGTTTCTTTAATTATCTAGACCAATCCTTTTATTAATAATAATATATAATACTAAAATCAAACCGAAAGTACTTCAACTCATATGCCAAAAGATTTTCCAAAACCAAACCCAAGGTTGGGTCTTTGATGGATCCAGTCACAACATCATTCAAGGCCATTTTAGCCAATCTAGAGGTCCTAATACAAAAATTATTTGGGCCTGTCGGCCCCAACCATGGTGGGACCACCTTAGATGCTTTATGGCTCAATCCTTTCATATTTTTACGCTATTTGTCCAGTCCTTCTATCAATTTGTCATGGGCAAAACGCTTTAATGATTTAAAACATGTCATAGCTCCTATGTTGCTTCAAATTTTGCTGATCCAACTTAGCACTTAAAGTTTAAGTATCAGAGTATTTAAAGTCTACTTTCTTTTTTTCTTTAAATTATCAACTTCTTTGATTAAATCTGAAACAATGTTTTCACATTTTGATTGGATCTTTCGCTTTTCTCCAATGACTTTTCTAATGCTATTCCCTTGGGCAATTTCAACTTGCATTTTCTGGGGCAAGTTGCAAAGCTTTTCAGCCTTGTCATAACATTCATCTGCATCTTTCTGTAAGAGTAGGATAGTCTTGCCAAGAGAAAGTTTTTTCCTCTTAACATCTTCAGATTTGAGGGAGAGAGCTTACATGCCGAGCATGGTCATTTTAGACGAGTCAAATCCTTTTGTCGAATCTATAATTTCATTGCTAAGATTTGCAGCGTTTGGTTGGTAAACAAATCTTTGGTCAAAGTATCTCGTGATAACATATCCTTTTACATTGTCAAAAAATTGCAGTTACAGGTCCATCTGTTTTTTTTTCAAAATATTGTTGGAGTTTTCATCGAACAGAACTGAAAAGCTTAACCAAAGTTTTCTAAAAATAATCTACAAGACCATAGGAGACCTTTGATCTACTTACTCATTTGGAAATTCTGGGTAATTTCACTATCCGAGAACATTGCTGCAAAAAGCTTGCCAGGGTCTAGACACAATCTGTAAGAAGCATGCGATTTCACAACTTTGATTACCCAAAGAATTTCAGCATCTAAGACCTTGACTGATAGATCAGTTTTTTAAAGTGTTTTCCGTGTTTTATCAGTACCTTTTGACGATCCTGGCTTATCATTTTTTACTGTTTTTTTTTAAACAAGTTTGTAATGGGTTTACATCTTTCATGAAACTTTGATGTATCTTTCCATTTATGTGGGAAACTAATGCTAATATTCCCATTTTCTCAACTGAAAATTATTTGTCTTTGCATACTCTACATAATAACTGTAATTCTACATATGAAAAATAAAATTTTCAAGGATTTCAAGGGTATAATTTTTCCACTTCCAGAGTCCCAAAAAATAGAGCACTTTTTCAAGGATTTCAAGGGTTTCTTCAAGGGCATTTCAAGGGTTTTAAAAGCGTTTCAAGGGTCGCTAGCCGCCCTGTAGATTTATTGGAGGACTGCTTTTTCTTTTAATTTGAGTCCATTTTAGCCAAGGTTTTAATTTTTAAAATTTTCTTTGCTTCTTGGCCCCAACCATGATGGGGCCTCATTAGACACTAAATTCCATATGAAAAGTACATTTTTAGGAACTTTGGTATCATTTCATTTCCCAAACCTGATATTTGAATTTCAGACATTTTAATAATATCAAGGCAATACACCTTTCCCGTAATTCCGGTTTTCTGGATTTTTCCTGCAGTCTTTGCACTCCATTGTTTTTTAAAAGGGAGGTAAACAAACCAAATTTTGCTTGCGTTTGCTTAGGGAAGAATGGTTTTTGCCTTTTTCTCAACTTCTATCGCATAGAATTTTTGCAAACTTCAGTATGTTTTTACAATTTATGATACTATAATACC
>JAUJPO010061324.1:0-13186 GCA_032270745.1 Tiaropsis multicirrata | reverse complement strand
TTTATTATGACATAACTTGACCACTTTTGGTACTGGAATTCGGACACTTATATCTCGTGATCGACTAGCCCGTTTTCCTTCAAATTTTGTATGTAGTACCTTGATAACAATACCTTGAAGAGAGCGTATATTTTTTGTAAATTTTGACTGGCCTGATCATAGGAAATTTATTCTGAAATACTTAAACCTATCAAAACTAATCAAAACAACGGAAAACATAATAAAATATATGAAAACGATGGGAAAAGCTCCAAAACTATCGGATTTATATAAATAAAAAACCTGATCAGTTTTAAATTTTTACATCTCTGCTCGCACGAAAGTTTGTACGCCTAGAGTTAAAATATACGACATCCCAATCAATTCTTCGTATCCCTTCATAACCACTGAGTTTTCCACTGAAGAAAAAATCGCCGTTGTTATTGCCCCCCCCGGCATGAGGGGGGGGGGGGCCTCTTAGCTTCATGAAACACTCCTAATGCCCTAAGTGCTAGTTTTTATCTAGTTCACTATTTTTCTTTCTGTGACGGACAAAAGTTTTTTTCAGATTTTATTTGAAATCAGATGATTTAATTACCTTCGATACCTTACCT
The DNA here is from genome assembly GCA_032270745.1 of Tiaropsis multicirrata. Classification (NCBI taxonomy): domain Eukaryota; kingdom Metazoa; phylum Cnidaria; class Hydrozoa; order Leptothecata; family Tiaropsidae; genus Tiaropsis; species Tiaropsis multicirrata. The sequence continues at coordinate 12,593 of JAUJPO010061324.1, read as the reverse complement.
TGAATTTCCAATACTGTAATTTGATGGTACTTAGTTTGTTGCTTGACAGGGGTACTCTTAAGTATCAGTTATATAGTAATATGTAATATTTATGCAATAATAACTGGTTTGGAGGCCAATACGGAAAAATATTGACTGCAGCCGAAGTACAGACCGAGCTTGCGAGGTCTGTAAATAAGATAAGGTCAATATTTTCACGTAATGACCGACAAAACAGTTATCATTGTGTTTATTTACTGGTGAGTCTATTTAAATGCTTTCGATTCTACAAAAAAGCGACATTCTTCCCCGATTTTCGTTATTTCTTTTGACGCTTTTTACTCCCAATCATATTCGTCGACCCTATAGAAGAAGCCATTGTAACGCTAATTATTGAAATCGTGTTCAAACTGACGAAATATTTCGATGACACGATTCCTATCATCGAAAATCTTTGTAATAGTAGCCATTTCCTTGAAATGGTCTTTACCGTATTATATTGACCGATTAAGAACCAATCAAAAGAGCACATTTGACTCGTATTGTCTTAACCAGTTGATAAAGTAAAATATAGCTAGACATTTTTTAATTATTTTTCAGGTAGCAAGCATATGCTTTCTCTACTGTAACTGTGTTGCTGGGTTATTTCATAAACAAGAAACGCACCGGCCGTTCTTGTTTAAATTCAGGATCACAAGGGACTCCTGACACCACATTAATATTGTGTTCTGAATGTGTTGTTCAATATGACCTTGGAAATGCGTAGTAAGTATTGCTTTCTTTTACTCATTGGTTTTCTTTTTGCATTAAGGTAAACGAAACTAATATACCTTATCGGACAAAACAATGTCGATATATGACTATAACAATGACTATATATATAAAGCCCATGTTAGACCACACCTTGTTTATGGAGATATTGTATATGATAGTCCCGGAAATTCCAATTTTTCTGAAAAAATCGAATTAATTCAATACAACGCTTGTCTTGCAATAACTGAATGTTTCAGAGAAACATCGAGAGAAAAACTCTATCTTGAGCTAGGACTCGAAAGTCTAGCAGACAGGCGCTTGAGTCGAAGACTTATCTTCTTTTATAAAATAATTAATGGCTTTGCACCTACTTATCTTTCAAATGTTCTTCCTCCCCAGAGAGGGGAGGATGAAGCTGGTGTAAGGCGGAGGATTAGACCTCCTTTTGTGGCACCTTTTTGTCGAACTGAACGTTACCGTGCCTCTTTTTTCCCTTTTGTATTAATCAATGGAATGACCTTGACTATGGTATACGAAATCTTCCTTCTATTTCTTCTTTCAAAGCCGCGATGCTAAAATTTTTAAGACCTAACTCTAATTCAGTTTTCCGTGTTACTGACAACAAGGGCGTGGTGCTACTTAACCGTTTAAGGGTTGGCTTCAGTCATCTTCGAGAACATAAATTCAGACATAATTTTGCAGACACAGTTGATCCTTTTTGCAACTGTCGAAATAACGCCATAGAAACAACCCAGCATTTTTTGATGCACTGCTCTGATTACTCCAACGAAAGATTTGTTATGTTTAACAGCCTTTTTCAACTTGACATAAACTTGATTCCACTGAACCCTAGAACACTGTACACGATACTTCTTTTTGGTGACTCCAAATTCAGTTATAATCAAAACCATAACATACTAAGTATTACCGTAAAATTTATCAAGGACACCGGACTTTTTGGGGGTCCACTGTTTTAATCTACTCAAAATGCTCTTTTAGTTAATTTACGTTTTTAGTTCTGTTTTGTTCTCTCTATAATATTTTTTGGTTCTTTCCTCCTGGCGGTGTAACCTAGCGGTTTTTTGCAGGAGAGTGAGAACCTTTTAGTGTTTGTATTCTATGTTCGTGTCATTAATGATAAATAAAAAAATAAAAATAAAAAAAATACCTGGGGGTGCTTTTTTCATTGAGATTTGGTTTATTTGAGCAACTGCGATTGATTGAGCCTTCGAGCTAGTTAGAAAAATAGTTGAGCCCAGTGCGGCTCGCACATTCGACTATTTGACATTGTGACGTAAAGTGTTTGTTTCTGTAGGGATATATTTCACTAGAGACCGACTTGATAATTAAATCTAATATAATAATAATTTATGATTTTACCATCTTCATACAAAAACGATGATCGAATTCACATTCGAATTGATAATCTCATTATATTTATACTTATTGCTTTGACGATCTGTCTGTTTGGGTTACCAAAGATATTTTCTTTGTAGTCAGTTATACCCAATTTTTAACTTTTTAATTAGCTGGATGAAACGGTCTAATCTGCTATGGTGTTTGTTGGCTGTTTTTGGAGTGAGTGTCGCATAAGTACATATTGTATAATACAGCTCTGAGGGAACCGCTTAGGTAAATACAGTGCGTGAGTATGCCACTGGATGTGGCTCCTTTTTTGAAGTTCACAAGTAGCTCTAGACTAGTCAACTACCTTAAAGGTACTAATTTTCGCGCAGAGGCCCAAAAATGCGCGAATTTATTACCGAAATTATGCGCAGTCAGGGAGGGCGCGAAAATTAATACCATATTTTAAAAGAAAGTGGCATTTATCATGTCTTCATTTTTATTTGTATGTCTAGAAAAGAATATATTAGGAGGCCTTTGTGCGCGAAAAATAATACCGATAATTTGAGGACAATTGGCTAGTGCGCGAAAATTAATACACGCGAAAAAAACTTTTTCTTGATGCGGGAAAATCAATACGCGCGAAAATTAGTACCTCCTTTTTCCTTTTACCACTTTTTGCTAAGGATTTGTAAAACTTTTTTGTCCTCGTAAGGATAAATAAATCTTGCAATTTCACCAAAAGCTTGTCCTACTATATTCGAGAATCAACTTCTCCGTAATAGCCTAAATGGTCATTCAAATTATTGGTTATTCAAATCGGCTTTCTTCGATTACCAATCAGCGATAGCAAGATCAGTCAAAAAAATAAAATATAAGTACTACTAAAGTGTGAGATGTTTCCCGTGGATTTTCGATATTTAAGTTCATTTTTCGATCTCCAGTGGTCCATATGAGGCAGTGTAGTTTGATTGGTGATTTAAAATTTTTCTGATCCTCGTTAATTAATAAGTCATCATGCCATAGATTTCATTCGACCGTGTATCTCTTAGAATTTTGGCACCTCAGACAAATGTAAAGGTAAGGGGTATAAACAAACCCTGCAAACCTTCACATTATCTTCAGTGGTACCTCTCTTGGTCCATATGAGACAGCTTACAGTATTTGATTGTTGATTTGAAATCTTTCTGATCCTCAAAGATGACACTACCTGATGCAATATTTTAGATTTTCATTAATTATATCTTAGCATTCAGCACCATAGGCAAATGCAAGTATAAATACTCTAGGGAAAGAATATGTGCTAAAGGTTTCGGAATTTGATACTTGATTGTGAACAAAACTTTATGGGAATTGTATTGAAGGATCTACTTCACTTCTCCACCCACTACTACTGCTACTAAAAGAACAATCTTGAGTGTAAACCAAGAATACTGTCTGTCACTTTACCAAAAATAGAATAAAGCTATAATTATTGATCTAATGGCATTGATATAAAGAACTAACATGTACAAATTAAACCCAGCAGGCGCACAACGTTATTCCAATATTGTTTCAACGCCCAAGTAACGTCCTGATGTTGAAACAATGTTCTGTGCCTGTTGGGAAGCTATGCGTTGAAAGTATACTAAAATATTTTTTCTATACTGCCTAATTGAAATGAATATTAAATTTACTGAGAGTTAAGTTCAAATTTTCTAAAGCAGGGTAAGAGAAGCAATTGGTACTTACAACCAGAATTTTAGTTTTTCTTTTTCCTTGCGACGGTGGGCTAAAGTAGTTAGAGTGTTCGCCTCTCGTTCGCAAGGTTGTGGGTTCATTCCCAGCCGGGTCAGACCAAAGTTTTGAAAACTGGTACTTTCTGCTGTCCTGCTTGGCACTCGGCATTAATAATGGATAAAAGGCGAGGTAAAGTGGAGAAATTCAGTTAAAGGAGTGGCGCTGGCGCCCTACCCTACCTTCGGGTAGATAGCTACCTTAAGTGGAGAAATTTAGGCGCGGATTTAATTTGCCGCTGCAAGGAATTTTTTCAATTTGGCGCAGCAAGAATTTTTCAAAAATGTCGTAGAGCTTTTTTAGTTTAATCAGAATCAATTATCGTCGTATATTAATAGACGGTGAGATTATATGAAACTTGAAACATCTACTTTAGGCGTACATCACAAAAATTTAGAAAAAAATTAATATTCGTTTAAATTTCCTTTTCCGTAATAAGAAAAAATAACTTGGCGCGGATTTAATTTGGCGCAGCTTAAGAAAAATCAAATTTGGCGCGGATTTAATTTGGCGATTTTCGGCATTTTGCGCCAATTGTGCCAAATTTCTGCGCCAAAATTTCTCCACTTAATTATTCGAAAAGTGAGCTTTCGGGTCGCCCTCGACTGCAGTTGCAACTTACTTAGCTTTTTCTTATGTAAAAAGTTTTTAGAGAGAATTTAACTGTTGTGACGTAATCTTGTTTTGATGTCAACATCAAATACATTTTTGATCAAGTGCCACTTTTAGTGGGTGGTAGGTTGTTACCATTTAAACCTTGAATCGTTCTCAATCGTTCGTTTTTAAATGAAATTTTCAAAACAGATTGGATTTCTAAAACTTTAAAATAAGTACAAAGAGAAATTTTCAAGAAATACTTTTTTTCAAAAATTGATGATTTTTTGTCATAATTGGGTCTTGCAATGTTAAATTTTCGGAGTATATTGAATTTTTTAGGGTTTCTGTGATTGGGGTTAAACCTGAAAGAAAATGGTGACGTCATCGATCAGACTTTCTGTAAGTCTTGCTGATGATTTAAATCCCATAGTTTTATGGGATAGATATTTAAGATTATTCGAGGAAAGGATCCTTCTCATCTCTGGTTGATATGAATCTCTTTATCCATACCAGTAAAAAAAATGTTTCATTTTGTTTGAGCCGGTCAGAGAGAACCTTTCTGTGAGAATTTAGAACTAACTAAAATACTATAGAAATGATGAAATAAGAATGACTGTATATATGGTTTTTACCAAGGTCCCCTTCTCCTTTTGTGTTTTATATAATTCCTTTTAAATATAACTGAACCACCATTTCTACCTAGAATTCATTATCCAATTTGAAACCAAGTCGTTCTTTATTGCAAAAGTTTCTAAACATCACTCGTTTAACTAAAATTTGAGTGGTCGACAACCTAGATACAGAAGGTCGTATAAAAAATTTGACGGGGCGTGTTACTTTTGCTCGTATCTATCTCTTATGTGGAAGTCAACATTCTCCGTCAAAAGATTTAAAAACCTTCTGTATACGCCCCTGGAAATAATTTACTGCTTGCTTGCTTGCCTCTTCCTCTATGGAATCTGAAATTTTACATGTTTACGCTTTATGCAGTTAAGTACACCCCTGTCTCGGTCGCTCAGTGTCCCGATGGAATTATATCGGTGGGGATAAATAAACCTAGGCGAGCATATCTGTCCATCCAGAATTGATTGAGAGACACCGCCAAAAATGTTTTAATTAAGAAAGAATGTATTTTCGGAATGGTGAGTATATCGATGGTCAAATTTATCTCAACTGTATACATAGTGCGGTAAAAAAGCAGTCTCAAAGCAAAGACTTTTTTCGAAAATAAATCACTTAAATAAATCACTTTTTAGTTCAATGCCAATTTTGCCATCCATCGAATTCTTTAAAGATGTTAATTGGTTAGCGGCGGATGGTTGTTTTAGAGTGAGCTCGTTTATCTTCTTTATGGTTGCTTGTTGTTGAACTAATCATGTGTTTTTAATTGATTGTCACTAATAAATATTTTTGTTGATGGTCCTGTATGTCGTGATTGCCTTTTCTGTGGTTTTTTCTTTATTGTCAAAATATCTAGAAATAAAGATTACGTCAACCGTAATTATGTTCGTACATAGCATTCATTACTAGCAGGGTCCACGCTACCGGAGGGGCCACCCCTCTCTACTTTTTGGCAAAGTAAAGTTTTCCAAACATTAGCTAAAAACCCTGGGTGTACAATTAACTTTTCCGATCTTTTTATAAGCCAACAAACAGAAAAACAACGCCATATTTAACACCTTAGAGTTTTGGTGGACTCTAACCTAAATGATCACTTTATTTCCCCCCTCGCTTTCAAAATGTTAGCGTACCCTGAAGGAGTTCTTGAAATATTCTCGGGGGAGAACTCACCTCATGGTCCGACGGGGGTTTGCCGCTGGGCTTTAAAAAATGGACCCTACGTGGGGTAAATTTTGGCGCTTTTTTGGAACCCTGAATAAACCGCAAATTTTGCCCAAAGTTTTCATATTTTTCTCAAATTTTCAAAAAAAAGGAACCCTATGAGGGAGAGATTTGCGACCCTACCAGGGATTCTCAAAAGCCAAAAAAGGTGACCAGCGGCACATCTGTACCCTTTTTTGCCTAAGTACCCCCGGGAGACTATCTACTTCACAAAGGAAGTTTGATCCCACATAGAAGACTCTTTGGGTGTCACAATATAAAGATATTTTAATGCAGTAAAAATTGAAGTTTTTGTGTTGTGAAAAATTAAAAGTTTCTGACAAGTAGAAAAGTTTATTTTCTCACTTTCATTTCCAAACATTTTTCCGAACTTTTAGTAAAGTTTATTCTTCAAACATTAGCCAAAAATTCTGGAAAAACAATTAACTTTTCCGATTTTCTTTATTCTTATAATAAGCCAACAAACAGAAAAACAACGCCATATTTAACACCTTCGAATTCTTGGTTGACTCTAACCTAAATGTTCACTTTTTTGCCCCCTTGCTTTCAAAATGGTAGCGTGGGGCCCTGACTAGAGGTTCTTGAACTATCTACTTCACAAAGGAAGTTTGATTCCACATAGAAGACTTACTTTGGGTGTCACAATATAAGGATATTTTAATGCAGTAAAACTTGAAGTTTTTGTCTTGTGAAAATGAAAGGTAAAAAAATCCAGTAAAAATTTGTTTCTCTAACCCTTTCAGTGCCATTGCCGGGTATACCCGACATGCAAATAATCAATTTGTTTGCCAATGTCGGATATATCCGACATGCAAATTTTCAAGTCCTTTGCTGCAACCTTTAAAAAATGGTACACTCTATTTGCCGAAAAAATAAATTTTCTGAAAAGAGTTATGATTATATCTAAATGAGGCGAATGTCAGTTTTTTTTTTTTTTTTAGGAATAGACTATTTTGGCAATTTTTACCCTTTTATAGGATGATTTGTAAATGAAATTTTAATGGGACGAGTTTTGCTATTTTATTGGTCTGTTTTTTTTGTTGATTTTTTGCTCGACCTTTTGTGAGAAATTGTAAGAGCTCGTGTTTTAGGTTTTCGAATTAAATTTATTTTTCGTTTTTGTGGAACGAAATATTTCCTTTTTTGTGGTTAACTACAGAACGAATGAAAGAAAGATGTCCGCTTAAAGTCGGCATTGAGCGAGATAGCAAACCCCTTATAGAAGTTATTTTTTGCACTTTGAACTTAATCTACTCCTCTAATTGCATATCAAATTAAGTCGTTTCCTTGTACACGAAAATTTCAAAGAAAAAGTGCTTTGGAAAAGAAACGTCGAAATCCTTTTGTTTTTATGGAACGGATTCTGTGGGTAGCCGCATCAAATGAAATGAAGTCAGAGAACAATGTATTTAATTTTTCTATTCCTGTGAACTATGTGAAACGATGACAGCTTGTTTGGTTTGTTTTTTTTGGTTTGGTTTGTGAAGACGAAAGTTTTGTGTCACTTTATTTTGAGATCTTTTGACCGCTTCGAAGAAGAAGAAGGTTCTCAGGATCCTTGAGGGCGGAGAGTGTTGCTTTTGTCCATATTCCTTATTTGGAAGTCAACACTCTCCGTCAAAAATGTTGGGTACTTTCTATATTTCGCATCTTGCTTGATTGATTGTTTGCTTACTTGCTCGCTCTCTAACTTATTTCTCTATTCATGATATTCGTAAGCTAGTATTACGTCATTTTAAAGGAAATACCCGAAAAACTTTTAAAACTTTGCTCTCTTTTTTTGGGTGTTTCCGTTAGGGAAAATGACGTATTGCTAACTTACGCATATCATAAGTTGAATCTGAAATATTTCATGTTTACGCTTTTACGACTAGCCCGGTGAAAATTATTTTATTGGTGGGAATAAATAAAGAGATAGAAATTCCAGTGGGGATATCAAAATCGGTATTTCTATCACTGCGGATATGCGAAGAATTCTATTTTTTTTTGTTCAAAAAATGGTCTGTAATATAAGGGTGGTTAAATACCTAATTTTGTACATTCTCCCACCTTTTATTATCCCCCATCAACATGAACTGATTCTTAGTCTTTCCAGCTAAATACACATAGTTACAAAAGTTTCTTTTAACTGACTGAAATACAACCTCGATTCCAGGGCGAACGGTCGGCGCCTAAGCGTCATATCTAATGTCAGAAAGCTTATCGTCCTGGGTACGAGGTTGGACTGAAATAGTTTTCCAACAGCACGAAGCTTTTAAAGTTAGCACCACCAACACAATGATAACAAACGGCTTGGGTTGCATTTTCAGAGGATCTGATTATGATAAAGTCATTCTTATCATTTGTTCATTTCTTCTTGCTATTCAATAAAAAACATCATCTATAAATTAACCTATTTATCTTTAATTATCTTGATTGTCTTGAAGTCATCTTGCTATTTTTTTCAATGTTCAAATTTTAGTAAAAATAAATGCTTCATTTCCGATTAGGTTTTGATGTATGAGGTACTTAAAACTAATTTTGCTTCATTAAAAGTTTTCGATTTTGAAAAGGTGTATATCATTTGTAAATTATCGATTTAGGTTGTCATTTGGAGCTTTCTCGTGATCTAATAGATAACTTAGGGCAAGTCATTTTGGCAGAAAAACAAAATTTGACGGATGGCAAAAAAAATTAATTTCGGGCCATCCGTAAAATATTGTTTGCAGTTTTTTCCGGTTGTTTTCAGTCTGCGGGTCAGTAAAATTTTGTCAACCCGGGCGGCCGGGAAATTCTTTTTTGTCAATAATTTGAGTCTAAATTTTTCCTGCTACTTCTAAGTAAAGCTGTTTTTGGTAGTTTTTAAGCTAAACTGCCGTATTAAGTTTCTCAAGTTAAATCAGTCTCTTTCGTATTCTGTTCTTCAAGAAAAATATGAAAATAACGTATGGTAAGCATGAGTGAAAAATAAATTTTTTTTTAACACCGGCTGGTTGTCTCGTAAAAAAAATTCACCCGGCCGCGGACCGGAAACAACAATTATTTTTTAGGATGGCCTTGGCAGGAACTAAATTTAACTTGAAAACTCCTGTCATTTCTGAGCGCTTGGACTATTAAGTTGTTTATGTCAATATACGTTCGATTGAAATTAAATGTATTGACATGGGGAGTGTGCAACTTTATCATTTTTCGTAATTGTTTTTTATGTTATCTTTCCCAGGTATGCGATAGTTAGTTAAAGTTAAAATTTGACATTAGCTTTATCATGCAAAAGGGGCGGGAATCATTTAATGTTACATTTTATCAAACATTTCTATATGTTCTCAAGGAAACAAATCCTCTTCAGACATTCCCAGTAGACAAAAGACGTCTTTCCAACGTTGTTTCAACGCCTTTGGGCGGATAGTTTCACGTCGAAACAACGTTGATAAAACGTCCTTGTGTGCTGGGTTGGCATCGGTGTTGGGGTTAAGTAGAAGGAAGGACATCTTGCAAAATGATCAGAGCTAAGTTGTAAAAAAACTTTCTCGCTTGCAATTAATTTCTCCTTGTCGATTTTTTAAGTGCTTGATGCTTCTATATGAATCTCAGAAGCTAGTACATTCGGATACAGAAAGTTACTCAAAACTTTTGACGGAGAGTACGTTGACTTCCAAATAAGAAATACGAGACCTTCCTACTGGTATTGGCAAGTAGTATGGTAGAGGTAGAAATGAATTTTCCTCTTTTGATTTAGTTAGCAAGGAGTGTAGAGATTATGTTGATTATAAATTAGCTCGTTATATTAACGCACTTTGTTAAGCTCTTTTTAAGTATGTTTTAGCGGTTTCCTCTAGATTATTTTGAACCCCTTTACTATTTTTACATGCAGATAAGCGATTGTTTATTTCAACGAAGGAAGGATGTAATTAGTACATACGCCATTTTTTTTTGGATTTGTAATTTTGAAAAGCTTCATTTTCGTTTAAATTGAGATCTTTCTGCTTAGATGATGCACTAGAAATTTTGTTTTTAATGGTCATTTTTGGGTAAGTATGAAAGATTAAAATATCAACTTTGGTTTATCGTTAGAAAACTCGTCAATAAAACGGTGTACCGGTTAAATGGCCTTTTTCTTACCTTAGATATCTATGGTATTAGCCGTTGTTTAAGGGATCAAGGATCAAGTTATTCTGACTTTCTTATATAGCAAGCCTCCAATTTTTCGATTGTACACTTTTGACAAACCAGTTAAATTAACTTGAGAGTTGGCTATCTATCGCCTATGAGTAAGGCATAGTTTACACCAGCAGGCACACGACGTTCTGGCGTTATAAAAAACGTTCTGACGTTAAAACAACGTTCTGTGCCTGCTGGGACAATGAAAGTCTCGGTCCGCACTTTATACCTATGTCCAGACTGTCGGTTAGTTAGTGGTGTTTGTTAGGTTCAAACAGTTATAAACATCATAATATTATCAAAAACCACATCAAGTTCTCCCCAAAAACCTCAAAGATTGATCAGATTAAGCTTCTATAGGTCCAATAAATAGTAGTTACATCTTTATAAAGAATCGACAACTGTTTGGAACTCTATAAAAATGCCAGTATAACAAAGAACCGTAATCTTGTCGTTTGCTTTTCTTAAGCTTTAAGACTCGCTGGACGTTATTTCAACATTGTTTCAACGTCCAAATAACGTTCTGAACGTTAAAACAACGTACTGGGTTTTCTTAAGCTGTAAGACTCACTGAACTTATTACAACGTTACATTTTGTTACTCTGTGAGCTGTGTTCTTTATATATCAGTCGTAGAGATCTTTATTAAAGTCGAAGGAATTAAAAGCTATCGATAGCTAGCTTTCCTTATCTGGTTGAACCATCTGTAAATTGAATTACTGCTTGATACGATTACCTCATTTTTAATGACAAGGTTTCAACAATAGGACATCTATTGAAGTTTTTACACCAACTCTTTCCACTGGTTCTGCGCGCAAACTGCCACAAGTGGTACTGAGTGAGGTGAAGGTCTTTCAAATAATACTCTGTCTGCATTGATTTTTATCGAGAAAAAAAATTTAAGTCTATATATATTCTTGAATGTCATTATTAGTTCATCAAACATCGGACTTGTTAATACGTTGGCTGCGTTGGATGATGACTTTACACGGAACGATGTTTTAGCGTTGGTCCAATGTCAGAACGTTAATTGGACGTTGAAGCAATGTCTTCTTGGTGGGATATCTTAATAAGCTAATTTCTGACTGTACGCACTGCCATAATTCAAAGTTAGTTGATGATTATTATTTTTTGTTTTCAGGGAGAGAAGCTGAAAATAAAGGCTATTGAGTTTGTTTTGATGTTCGAAAAAGAAACTTTTTTTGCCAAAACTATGAGAAACTATTTTCATTCTAGTCTCTGACAGGGTCCAAAAATCAGGTAAATTTGCGATAAAAATTGTCAAAAATTACTCTCTGACAGGCAAGGTCCACTTTTCGACCTCTGAACGGCACGTCCCTTCGGTCGTCAAGGTCAGTGCCCCCTCCTGGTGCCTTCACTTTTCGAGTCTTGTGTATTCTGTCAAAATTATGGCATGTTAAATTATTCTCTATGAACAGTATCCTGTATGTAATCATTTCAGAATTGAATAAATTGAATTTATTCGTAGCGAATAGACGAAACAGCTTCATTCATTTAAGTGAGGCGCCATTGACAAAGTATTGCAATTATGGTTTTTGCGGACGTGAAAAAAGCTCAAGACTTCTTTTTCAACGTTTGAATAATGGTATGTTTATACGGTATTACATTTAAACTGTGTGCGGCTACTTATTGTCAAAGATTTCACCATAGGTACACGCTATGTGTTTCAAATATAAAGTCTTGTATTTTTGTGTGTCCGTGTGTTTTTGAAATGAATTAATTTTTTTACTGCTTCTTGATTTTCTCCGCCGCGCTTTCTCATCTGTGGAACATCCTTATTAGTTGTTTATGCATTGATATATTTGGTATATTGTTGTGTGTTTGTTGGTAGGTTAGGGTAAACCATTGTTTGACCTTGGACTTAAATATTTATTTAAAATAGCATTTTGGAAGGTTTCAAATATGTCATCGTTGTTTCTTCCGTTGTTTTTTTCATCGTGTTTCTGTGATTTCGACACAATCTATATTATCTGGTTTTATGGAATAGTCTGTTCGTGGAAAAAAATGCAGGGCTTCAAATCGAACGGTTGGCCGGGGCTGGAAATGGGCTTTTCCAGAAATTGTCCCCCCCTCTTTTGAGGATATCCATTTTTCGAGGTTCAGAGCCCCCTGGATATCCGGCCTTAAAATAAAGACCCCCTGGAT
>JAUJPO010061313.1:0-13191 GCA_032270745.1 Tiaropsis multicirrata | reverse complement strand
ATAACAGATCATTTTTTCCAGCGCTGGAAAGGCCTCTGAACAGTTATTTTGTATTTTCTAGCCGTCGGCTGCTCTTGCTTCTCATCCTCTAACGAAACTTGCTTCTTATACGTCTAACGCACTCATGTGGGTTTTAGAATGGGTCTGTCTCATATGGTCCGACCTACGGTATGTGCGACCCTAAAGGGTAGGTTTTTCAAGGTTCTGACAAAATCCAGGTGCACTGTAATGGTAAATTTGAGACAATTTTGAAATTCTTTGCTAAAACCAGGGAAAAATGGTCAAAAACTGCACTGTAAGGGTCCGAATTTGAAGGTCCCTGTTTTGGCCGCGTATACGCATATACCCTCCCCCCGGAGGGTCTGCAAGTTAGACTAGGAGACGCATGGAAATCTAACCTCTTTTCTCCAATGTGCAACCTTCCCATGATTTTCTTTGACGAGATTTTCATAGGTTTGATGATCGAATTTCAGTTTGATTTCGTTTTCTTTCAATTTTGTTTCTTCTTCATTCGTCGATTCAAAAGCTTGTCTTAGACGCTCTCTTTCTGCTTGCATTTCTTTCATCCGGTTCTATGAAAAAATGAAACCGTCCGAAAGTTGGAGTTTGTCCGAAGAATGAAAGCAGGTGCCTTATTTCATTATCAATCCGGTGAAAGGGCCTGAAAATTGTCTCTAATTTTTTACCATTGAAATCTACTGAAAATTACTTTAAAGCCCTTTAGCCACCACCGTATTATTTGATAAGGAAGATTGTGCCCAAACAACTAGGGTACTTTGGCTGAAAAAGTTAAGTGGTTTTAACCAAAAGACTGGGGGTCCTTAAAATGACTTTTCTGAGCATACGATGTACTAATGAGATTTTCAAATTGATGAAGGTTTAACACACTTTTCCGTCTTCGACTGCAGCAAGTACTTCCGTTGCTTGGTCTTCCAGTTTATTTAATTCAACCTGAAAGAAAATACAAATTAAATTTCATGTTCACAGAGCTCGTTAGGTTGCCATCAACGAGGTTACGCAAGAGGATATTTAGGACCTTAGACGGTGAAGGTCGGCCTGTACATAATTTTTCTAAACTTGTAAATATAAATTTATGTACAGGCCGACCTATACCGTCTAAGGTCCTAAATGTCCTCTTGCGTAACCTCGCTATTATATCATTTAAAAGTGCTCAAATTGCTATTGGATAGGAAAGAAGTTTTAAGTGAATGTTTAACTTTTTAATATCTTTTATCAAATATAGCATCTAGAAGACTAGATTTATTGACGAGGCATTGAACAGAAATTTATTGAATACAACAACAAGACTACAACGGGATACCCCGCTCATAATTTTTGTTGTATCGAATAAGATTACGTCATAAACGACTCCAGTCTACGTAAAATACGAGACGACTGAAACCGGAATTGTAAAACAAATGCTTTTACCTCTTCGATATTTTTAATAGCTTCGTTGTTTTCTTCAATTTCTTTTTGTAAAGATTCGATTTTCTCTTCGCATTTCTTGATATTTCTAAGGAAAGACCGCAATAGTCTCATTGTCAACGCCAGAACAAGAAGTCAGTTGAAAGGTATTTTACTTTATAGAAATGCGAGGTATGTCTATTTTAGGAAAGATTTACAATTAACGAGGTAACAGCGTAGCCTGTAAATTGGTGTAAATATCCTCTTGGTGTACAGGCTACGCTGTCATCTCGTTAATGTTAGAATTTGACGTATAAAAAGGGAATGTTCTCTGAAATGGGTGAACATTTCTATATTAATTCATAATTTTAAAATATTTAAAATATTCAGTATGGTTCATTCTCCAGAGTAAAGGTACAAACCTAGAAGCGGTTTTGATTCCCACATTAGCTTTGGTTTTCTTTTGAGTGACCTCATCAATCACTTTGTTCACAGAATCAACTTTGGCTTGTTGACCAGACAACTTGCTTTTACCAATCTCCATAATCTTTTTGTGTAAGCTAAACAAATTGGTTGAATATTACTGAAAATTTCGTTTTGTGCAATATAGGGACACCAAAAGTCAATTATCAAAATTTAGATTTTTTTCTTAACCCTTATTAGACAACGCAGTGGTTTTGAAAAAAAATTTCCACGTATATTTTTACAGAAAACCCAAACTCCAAATGATCGTCCAGGCTAGTGAGTGGCATGGGAAACCAGGCTAGTGAGTAGCATGGGAGATAGACAAAAATTGGTACTATTAGAAATCTTTTTCATACTTTTTCTAAAAGCATTCAGTTTGTATGGCTCTTAAATGGGGTGTTCTCGAACTATGGCAAAATGACTGTGGCGGTAAAACTACTTTTTCAGGGCGCACAGGCGTGTCTCGTGACATCTAAAGCTTCAAGTTAAAAGGAAGAAACTTTAGAGGCTATCAATCTCGAAAGGTTGTCGTATCATTTGGACGATTTTTTACGAATCAAACAAATTCTAAAATTTGAAAAAAAAGGGTTACCTCTGAACTTCTTTTTCGATTTTACCAGCGCCATCCGAAGCCTTTTTGAATGCTATGAAAATAATGAGATTCGAACAGATGAGAAGAACAAGAAACAATTCTATTTAGACGAATGTGAATGTGTTGACAATTTTACATGATGTTTTTTAAACGACCTATTTTACTTTTTTATACTTTAAAATGTAAAATTTCAATTGAAACAAAACAAAACGGATATACCGTATTTCCTCAAATAAAAGTGCGGCGGTCTTTAGAGGGCGGCGCTTACTAGAGGGAGGCGCTCTTTTCAAATTTCAAATTTTAGGTGCGGCGCTTATCAGAGGGCGGCGTTAAATAGAGGAAATACGGTAACTCATTAAAGACGGGTACAACTCTTTAAAGTTGTGGAGAGAAAACCTCGACTTCTTACTTTTGTTGAACTCTTCGATATCTTTCTCCATCTTATTTTGATGTTTAGGATCAGGTTTCGCTTGTTTAACTTGCTGTTCCAGCTCTTTGATTTGAGCAACTAGCTCTGATTCTTGGGTAATCAAGGCCTACAAATCGAAAATATTAATATATGAGTTATGTGGAAATCATCCCTGTCGCTAATGACCCTTCCCAAAAAAAATACACGGTTCTGGTAGTCGGAGAGTCTAGATGATTGTTTGAAGTCAAATTAAACACTCTTAAACTTTATAATATAATACACCTTTCCCGTAATTCACATTTCCCGACTTTTTTACGTGCTTTTTGCACTCCGTCGTTAGTAGAGGTATAACCGTATGATTGAAAAAAACGTTTTTTCACTTTTGTTATGGAAACAAAACTATCCTGAAAATTTCATTCCAAACGAACGAAGGCACTATACAAAAAAAAGAGCAAAATCTTATTTTTCCTAAACTTTTGTAGGCAAAAATGGGTTTGTTTGTTTTCGAAAGTTTTGGATAATTTTTCAGAGTTTTACTAAAATCTCATTGAATTGGATCTCATTTTCAACGGTGTTAATTTTCGCCAGGATTTCATTTACGCAAGGGATCTTAAAAAGGGCATACTTTACTAAAACTAATTTTTTTTTTTTTTTGAATAAGCAGCTTCAAAATCGCTGATTCGTTGCGTTTTCGCGAAAAGGGTGAAAAATGACCGCGAAATTTAATCTCGTGAAAGTGATTCCGATTAAAATTTATAGTTTATAGAAAAGGGAAGAGGGAGAAGGAAATGAACCTGAATTTCCATTTTCAGCTTTTGATATTGATGTTCCATTCCTTTGATTTCTTTGTGCAAACGATGTACATTGTCTTCTAACGTCGATTTCTTTTCACGTAAGTCCTGCAAAAATATCAAAACACAATTCATTTAGGTCATATAAAGATATGTGTAACCAAATCCTATGGTGTTCAAAGTCTACAGACTTGGTGAAAGTGCGGCGATAGATTGACAACACCCTGCCCTTTATCAAGTTAAAACGAAAGGGGCGATATTGACCGTTGTTAATTTATGACAGACTGATTATGGACTGGCTACAAAGTGGAGAACTTAAACAGCTATACAATTCGCTGATCTCCAATCTGGTTGACAATAGGTTACACAGGGGGCTATTTTAGGACATGAATTGTACGACTTGAAACTGTACATAACCCGGCCCAGCAAAATAAAATTATGTGTATAATCTTTAACAGGTCCCAAGTCGTAGATTTCCCGTCCTAAATAGACCAACTTCGCTATATAATGACCGAGTATCTTCAATTGACCATTATAAACTATACAGGTTTCAAACCTTGACCTAAAGTAAAAGAGAGATAAGAAATAGGACTACTGACCTCAAGTTTTTCAATATCGTAATTCAAATCAGATTCTTGTTTTTCGACGACTTTTCGATCAACTTTTTCAACAACACGACATCCAATTCGTCCTTGTGCCGGCCTGTTTCCTCCACCGCTCATTGTTCCTAGGGTATGATAAATGAATGTTATAAACGATCGGTTATATATAAGCGTAAATAGAGTCGGTTTAAAATACAACTCGAATCAACTTAGCAAAACTTGTACAAAACCTGCACATCAGGCTTATTTTTAACGCTTAAAAAACTTACCGTGTGTGGGTTATTAACATTTAGACGATTTTCTTGTGTTCGCCGGACAGTCCTCATTTTCAGAGAAGGCTAATAATGGAGTGTTTTTAAAAAATTATCGCCATTCATAACCTTTAAAAATGAAGGAAAGGTGAGATATAATACCTGATACTTCGATGAGTTCTCCTTTCAATGTCACCACCCTCCATCGATGGCCTTTTGGATCCTAAAGAATTCATACAAAATATTAAAACTTACCGCAAAAGATACCACGAGGTTGAGACCACTCAAGTTTTCCGTAGCAAAGTCTCTTAAAAGAGTTTGGAGAACGAAGTATCGAAACAAAAATTTGTCTCTTTTATTCAAGCGACTTTTAGAGACTTATGTACCAAAGAACGAATTGATCTCAAATTGGAAGGTGATTTATAGGCCACATCGCTCTTTTTCACTAAATTGTGATCACTCTTTCACTATGAAGAGAGGAGTAGCGAATTCGAACACAGATTTACTTTTTTACAAAAAAACGTTAAATCATTTATTTATTTCTTACCTTGGGATAAGCAATTCGTGTGGCTTGATCGAGATTATCGGCGACCAAAGTATCTTTTAAAGCATGATAAAATGCGATTTTGATGTCTGCATCTTTTACTTGAACCAAATCATAAAGTCGCTTCACGTTTTCTGGCCTGTAAAAATGAATTTATAACTTAAACATAAGTTTGCTTGATAAGTAATCGAGCATCCCAAGTAAATTGCTGAAAACTAGCGGACTTTCATCGACAACAACAACATACGCCTTTTTATTACCACTAGTTTTTTTGGATTCAAGCTTAAGATTTCTACCGTTATACCGGGTGTCCCAGAAAGAAGTTTCGGTGTTTTGCAACCTCCTGGAGCCGAAAAAATTGTTTGTTGATTAATATTTTTATTTCATTAGAGAGAGGAAAGTCTAACTTAAATTTTGAGCTATAACTTTTCAAATTCGGTTCAGTATTTACCATGTTATAAGGGGTAAAAAGGGGTATCAAATTAGGCATTTTTGGCAATTTTACAATTTCTTTTTGTTGAAAAATTGCCAAAAAATTTCGTATTTTTTCTGCTTTTCCTATTATTGATTTCTATTGTACGAAAATTATTTTTCAAACCATTATAACCATTGATAAAGTCGTAAAACTCTTAAAAAGAGTGCAATTTTGATTAATTGCGTAAATTTAATACCCCTTTTTTGACGTATTTTTACAGTTTTCGAACAATGATTTTTTTCTTAAAAAGCTTATAACTTGGTGAATACTGAACCGAAATTAAAAAGTCATACCTCAAAGTTTAAGTTAGATTTTCCACTCTCCATTAAAATAAAAATGTTAATCAAGAAATATTTTTTCGGCTCCAGGAGGCCGCCAAACATCGAAAAAGATTTCTGGGACACCCAGTATAACTCAAGAGATTGTTTTCAAATCCAAATCTCAGCCTCGATCTGTTTGTAAAAGTTATGCTTATAAAAAGAAAAAAAGTGTATGAATCGTGAGTAACGATTAACTCGAATAAAACAATAACACAAATTTCATACGTTCGTTTTTGTTCTTTTGCTCTTTGTGCTAGGTATTGGATCTATGAAAAAAGGTTTACCAATAAACTGTGCAATTTAGAAACAATCATAAAAAGTCCAAAGTAGAAAGTTGCCATAGTAACAAGTAGGTTCATGGTTCTCATACTGCCAACCCGATTAAACTACAACAAAAAGGTGAACTCAAATCGCAGGATCACGCTAAATTTCATGTGATTACGCATAACGCTCCAAAGTTTTGTCAAATCAAGATTACTTAAAATCACACATTCAAGCCAACAAATTAAAAATAGAATATCACGCTTTCAAGCAAACGCATAATGACGCACAATGATACCTTATCAAGCGCAACGAAGGTTGTGGAACCGATATTGTTCCTCTTCAGAAATTCCACTCCTCTTTGAGCAGTATCCATTCGATCAACAACCATATGATCAAGTGCACCACAAGCCGTACTGATGGCAATATCATATTTCTTGTCAATACCACCGAGATCACCCTGGGTGGTGGAAAGAATAGAAAACTTGTGATGAGAGAACTTGAAAGAAAAAAGCATCAACATTTTCATAAAATTCCGTTTGACCTCTTTAGAACAAAAAAAGATCAGATTTGAAAACCACCTCCCAAAGGTGTATAGCCTCACTTTCTTACAAACATAATCTATAGAAATCAATAGAAATCATATATTCTATATTCATCTTTGTCTGACCTCTATAGAACACCTAAGTATCAAGTTGGTCAATCATCTCCTCCACTGCCAGGCCATTTCCAGCTGAAAATTTCGAACCCTCCCCCCTGGATATCCTTGGTCTTCAAATTCTTAGCTCCTGGAAAATCCTAGGATATTGAAAATTTAATACCCCCTGGACATCCTATATCCTCAATATGGGGGTAGGGAATTTTTCTGGACAAGTCCAATACTCTAAAGTGATTATGAGAAGTAATCAGAGCTAAGAATTAAACATTTTTCTTTGATCTTACCAATCGTCCATATAAACCCTTTAAATTTCCACGTTTCTTTTCGGCCATCAGTGCATCTTGGACTGCATTTCTGGAAAAAAGAATTGTTGTAAAAGTAATCCCTTTTTTCATTGATGTATTTCTTAAATTTAACAAGCTTTTGAATGAATCGAGAATAATTATTCTTTTGAGCTAAAGACAAACCTTGATTGTGACGCTTGCATGGCTACTCTGGATTCTTCAACTTGCGCTCGGTTCTTTTTTATCTGAAGAACAAAGAAAGATTTATTCAGTTACAGCAATTCTGCATTTGAATAATATCAAAAGATAATTTAACAAAAACTTGTAGAATCCTGTCTGACATTCCCTTTAGAAAAGCGATTTGAATAAATCAGGAAAACTGACCTTATTTGCCAGTTTACTTTCTTCTTCAATGATAGCGTGTAAATCCTTTTCAGCACTTGGCAAAGCTTTCTTTGATGCTGGAAGGTCGTCTTCTATATTCTTGATCTCCCTATATAAAAAAGAGAAGATCTTGTTATTTTGAGATCAAAAGACAGTTGCGATTAGATATCTCTCATCGTTAACAGCATTTATTATCATATAGTAAAAGAGCTAAGCTACAGCCAAAAGGTCTTAAAAAAGCTGAAATGATAAAACACAAAAAACAAGAAACACATACAACACAACAGACTCACAGACAATGTGAACAAAAAGACATATATAATTTTGTTATATATTTCTTACTTCTGTAATTGTAAAAATAATGATAAAAATAAATTTTGATCCAGTACCTTCTAAATCACAAGAAAGACAAAAATGGATGAGTCAAAAAATATGAACGATCAAGTAATTTGTGAAGAAAGAATATCTTGAACAAAATTCAACACATTAAGCCATTACTATAAATCAAATTCCAATAAACCTACCCTACCCCTCCCTCATATCTTTGAATATAATACCTTTGTTTTTCTTCCTTTTGTGTTTTTACAGACGATAATTTTTCCTTGGCTTGTTCGTATCTATCTTTCAATTTATTGTAGCCACTCAGGTATACTTCAAGTTCGGAACTTGCAACATCGAGCTTTATAGTTAGAGATTAATAAAATATAAATTTAATAATTGGACTTCAAACCAACTTGTTGACCAAATGATTCAACGAGCATTTTGTTAATGTTACCAAGCATCATATGAATGGAGGAGCATCATATGAATGGAGGAACACATGAAATTTATAATTCAACATTTTCAGAGTTATTACATGCAGAATAACAAAAACATTGTAGTATTTAATCTAATCTTACAAAAAGAACTTTTAAATGTTTACCTTAGATTTAGCTTCGTTTACAACTTTTTGTTTCTCCATCAATTCATGTTCTTTAACCTGGAGAAACATAAAAATTGGATGGAAATAGAAAGCCTATCTTAAATTGCTCCGCAATATGGCTACCAGTCAATTAATTGATAATGCACAATAAAAACTTTAAAAGCTTGCAATTGTTTGCAAATTGATTTTAAGCAAAGATCTTCTACTGCTTTAGTAAACAAAAAGAAACATAAAAGACTAAAGCCAAGGCTAGTCACTTTTCAGGCGCTCGCAACGCAACATTTGCTGCGCTGCAAGCACCTGAAAATATTGGTGGTCTAGCCATTCGTAAAAAGAATTTTGACTTAACTTTCAATACATCAAGAGCAATTTTTTAGAAAAAAATCACTTCGAGTGGTTTAACAAAAGAACGGAAGAAGAAAAATAAACAGAAAGAAGAAAATCCATTGATTTTTGTTGCAGAAGCCCTGCAACAAAATCGGTCAGAGCCTTTGCAACATTTTTTTGTTGGTTGCAGTGAAAATTGCAGAGAAATTCAACATGCTACACTCGACTTTTTTCGTGCGCTTGCAATGCAGCAGATGTTGCGCACATACATTTCGTGCGCGTGCAAGTGCGTTGCAAGCACATAAAAAAGTGTCTAGTGTAAAGATTGGAAAAAGTAACTTTTTTGTTTCTGTGGCCCGTGGGTTAATTTGAATTTATCTTCAAAAACAATAATCTATTTTAATTTTTTTTCTTTTATTCTGTGTGTCATGAATATCTCTATTAAGGAAACATTTTCAATTTATGTTCCAAATTCCTTCAAAAAATGTTCTCATGTAATAGACAAAAGAAGAGGGTATTCCTGCAGAAAGAATAACAATCAAATAAACATGAGATGTGTCAAGTGGGAAATTACCTCTTTTTCTTGCTGCATCTCTTCAGTTTCACCCTTCAAACCTTCAAAATAAAAATTAAATATTTTAAAAAATATCTTGAAAGCAAAAATTATTTAAGTTTTCACGTTAAAGTATGACATTTTAATATTTGGACAAACCTGCCATGATTTCGTTCAATCTTTCCTCTTCTGTTTCTTTTTGTTTCTAATATAGGATGAAAAATAAAGTTTCAAATCCATACTGCGGATAGTTAGATTCGATCAAGCCTTGAGCGAGACCAAATTGCCACGACTCCAAGGTTTGCCTAGAACTATTATTAATACAATTTATAAATAAAATAATAACAGTTGCATTTTCAAACAAATATTTGTGTAAAATATTTTTGATATATTTGATGATTTGCAATTTATTCTTTTGCAGATATGGTTGTACTAATAAAACTGTTGAAATTTCAGCACTCTGAATTGAAATAGCTCAATTCGGTATCAAATACTAGTTTTACCTCTAGCTGTTCCAAAGACTTGTCACATTTCTCGATTTCAGCTTGACTATTTTTTGGCACATCTTTAAACTCTGAAAACTGTAATCATAATTCATAGTTTTGGATTAAAATTGACAAAAATTTTGATTCTAAAATATTGTAGTAGTACCTACTTGTATATGTCTGTTTGCACAATTCTGAGTTTGAGATAAGGTCGTAACAGGGTCTTCATTTATGCAAAATGATTTAGTTTACCTTTTTATTTTCAGCATCAAAGGTTTTATCAAGCTGTTTCTTGTTTTTCTTTCGATGTTTAAGGTCCTAAAATGACAATGCACTTTTATCAGCAAGTCAAAGAGAAAAAACAAAAAGAAACTTAAGAACGCTTAAATACAAGCGGATAATAACTTGCTATTTTCCATTACCTCTCTGATCTTCAAATCGACCTTTTCAAATTCTGCAAAGGCTTTCTTTTTTTCTTCAGCTTCCTCCACTAACTGTTCAAATAATCTGCAAAAAAAGAATTTATGACAATAAAGATTAACAGTGTTTTATTACTTATCTTTCAGGACTAGATAGAACTAATGTTTTTAGAATCGTTTAGAAAAGAACCATACTTATTAATTTTCTTGTACTCGATTCCTTTATCTTTCTTTTTATCTAGAAAAAAAGTTACTTAAAGATTACAACTATACTGTAAAAAGTAATAAGTTCTTAAAGGTGGGAATTTAAAGATCCTCATGGATTTATGTTAAACAAAACTTGGAGATCAGATGTATATGATGTAAATCTTACCAACAAAGACTTTTAATTTTTCTTGTAGTTCATCAAGGTTCTTCTTAGCTACTTCTTGTTTTTCAATTGATTTCTTCTCAAGTTCTGCACAATCATATCTATAATAAAATAGTGTAGTGTATGAATCTAAGAAATGAGAATAATCAACTTTATGAAACCAATAGTCAATATCCAATAAACAGGTTAAAAAAAGTTGTAAATAAAACTCACATATATTTTTGATACAACAGATGATTTTTCTTGGTGATTTTATTTTCCATTGTTAGGAATTCAGTTGCTTCATTTTTCTCACCCTCAAGTTCGTCTCTTTCCTTTTCAACAGCTTTTGCTCGATTTAACTAAAAGCAGGGTTTAGAATTAATTATGATTATGGTAGTAATTGATGTTTTTAAACTCCCATAAAAAATATTGTCTTCCATAAGATAGGACATTTTTATTAAAGTATAGTCAAGTAGATTATGATAATAAAAACATATTTCTTGAGAGGTATTTCAAATTAAAAACTCTTAAAAACTTTACTTTCTCTCCTCGTTTCTCATTTAATTCTTCCACCGCTTTTTCAGCATTTTCAATCGGTTCTTTATAACAGTTAGTTCCGATAATATCTTCAAGATATTCAAGCATTCCTTCATCGTGTTCTGATTCTGCTTTTGGTTTCATCAAAGAGATTTGTTCAACTTCACCCTAAAAAATTCCAAATCCATATATAATTTGAGCAAGGACAAGATGATTCTAAAGCTTTAAAAAATATAGACCAAACTAGCCCTGAGTGTTCAAGCTAGCACAACTAGAAAAATTAAAATAACTGAAAATTAACATACCTGAAGAATCAAGAACCTGTTATGGTCCAGATCAATACCACATGCTCGCAAAACTGTGCCGATTTCTTTGAAAGATTGTTTCTTGTCGTTCAGATAATAATCTGAAGATCCATCCTTGCGTGCTGTTCTTGCTACTGTGAATTGACTGTTTGGGACAACTTCAAAATCATCCTCTCCTGGCTAAAAGAAAATTATGTTTATTTTAAAGCTTGATATATAGAATTTTTACAAAAAAGGATATCAAGTAGTTCAAGCATCAAAACAAAAAAAAGTACTCTTACAATAGTTTTGAATAACAAGTAATTTCTCTTAGAATTTTAACTAAATGCTTTTATTTGAGGGTATACCCGGTGACTCAATAAAACTTTGCATGTTTGACGGTGTATTGGAGCCCTAAAAATTATGCAACAAAATTTGATCCATTAGTTACCAAGTTATAACCTTTTTAATAAAAAAATAACTTTTCAAAAAGTACAAAAAACAGGTCAAAAAGGGGTATCAAATTAAAGCAATTTTTAAAAAATTTCACAGAATTGCTTTTCAAAATAATTGTTGAATTCTTCCATTTTCTGCCTATTGTGATATTTTCAAGCCTTTATTATCATAGTTTGCCATTTTAATTCCTCTTTTTGACGGTTTTTTGCACTTTTTAAAAAGTGAATTTTAACTTTGCTAGCTCATAACTTTTAACTACTGGGTCAAACTTAAAAAGTTATACCTCTAAATTTAAGTTGGACTATCCTCTTTCTAAAAAAAGTGAACTCGGTTTTGATCAAGATTTCTCTCGGCCCCAAGGAGTTTCCAAACGTGCAAAGTTTTTCTTGAGTCACCCAGTAGTATAATTCTTACCAAATCAATAATCTTTTGAAAAAATACTTTCACAGTGCAGCTTTCGATGTTTTGATGATTTTCTGAGTTGTGTATAAGAAGAGATATTTTCTTTGATCGAATTTTCTTGGATCGATAACCAAACACAAATAACATTGCATCAATGACATTTGATTTCCCAGATCCATTTGGTCCCACAATAGATGAAAAACACTAAAGAAATTTAAAGAAAACGGTCAGTAAAATAAATTAAGTGGGGTGAGAAAAAGACACTCAAAATGTACTTTGAATAGTAGTCTTAAAGCATTCATAACCAAAATCACTATTAAATTTATATTTTTTTCAGATTTTGTCAAAACAGGGTGTGGAATCCTGAAAATCTTTGACAAAATACTGAAATACAGTGACGTACTGGTACCATTAGGCTTTTAAGGCCTACATTTTGATAAAAGCACCCATGAACTTTGTTCGTTTTCGCCCTAACATCATGATTTTTTTCATTGTTTTGGAGTTTCTCGATTGGTATTTTACACGCAGAGCCAGCACAGCCCATTGGCTCTGGCTCTGCGACTCATGATTTGTGTCAATACACATAATTCCGGTTTTTTGGATTTTTTCCACAGTCTTTATACTCCATGTTTTTTAAAAGGGAGGTAAATAAACCCGATTTTGCTTGCATTTCCTTAGGGAAGCCAGTATGGATTTTGCGTAACTGACGCCAAAGATCTTCGGAGTACACATTGAAGACCTCTGGCGTGCTGGCATAGAGATAACTAAGAAAGTCATAGTCAGCGTACAGAGAAAATAATTGGCTGGTGTGAGAATTCAAAAAAACAACTTTACTTGCTTAAAGTGGAGGAAATTACGTGTTTTTTTTGCTTTTATCAAATATGTTATAGAAGACAACATGAAGAAGATTTACTGTCGTTGCAAAAAGTTGCAAATAAAGATGAAAGATTTTTAGTCTCTACCGGTCTCTACATCAGAGAGCATAATTTACCATATAGAAAAAGTAGTCAAACA
>JAUJPO010061302.1:0-13193 GCA_032270745.1 Tiaropsis multicirrata | reverse complement strand
CGCGGGCCAGTTCGGGACTTTTTCAATTTCTAAATACGCGCGTGGCCCGAAAAAGTTCGGGCCACACCTAGGGTCGTTTATTACATGACCAGATTGCACGATTAATGTCATTTAGAGGAGAGGAGTTGTTAATGCACTTTTTATGTAAGAAATGTTTACCAAGTCTACATTGGATTTTATCATTGTGTTTGATAGGTTTGTTACATTCAGTACAGTCATGGGTTGGAGCGTTTAAGTTGATTGATGAGTTAAATTGATCAATATGGGCTTTTGTAGCATGGCTAAACGGGAACGGAATAAGATCAGATATGCAAATCGGACAGTAGTAGGGTTGGTCATTGTTAGAAAAAAGGATGAGTTGACGCTTGGTTATCTTGAAACATTTGGCATGGACCCAAGTATTACAAAGTTCACAAAAAATACAGTCATTGAGGCAGATTTTATTGCACTTATGGCAAATGACAGATTCTATAAATGGTTAGCTATAGTTCGTTAAGGTCAGTGATTGACTTAAAATTTCCAGAGTTAGCCTCTTTTTTTACTAGAGTCACTCCATTGACTGTCCATATATATTTGTATCCTTTGGCTTTGAGTTGATTCCGTGTCGTCTTGAAGATATTACCATTTTGCCTTGTCAAACTTTCATTTACATAAATTTTGTTGTTGTTGTTGTTGAATCCAATGTTACTGTTAGTTTTTCCTTTTAATTTACTTCTATTTGAGAAGAACAAATTCTGTGTTCTTCTTGATAGGAATTTCACGATAATAGGAGCATCTGGCTCCTGACTTGTTCTATGACTAATTTCAATGTCGTTCAGGGTTAAATCGATGTCCACAAGTTTTGCAATGTCAATAACTATCTTATCGGTATCCTCATTATTAAATCTAGGAATTCCACATATGTCAACCATGGCCCTTCGTCCATATTGCTCTAGGTCGTTGTTGCCTGCATTTGATTTGTTGACAATTTTCTTGATGTCGTCCATTGATTTCTTGTTGTTTCGGATATCGGCTGTGTTGTTGTTGACAGTCTTTATGAGGTTAAGTAAGTCTTTCTCAAGTTTTCCTGTTTTCTTTTTACATTTTTCAAATTCAGCGTTGATCAATCTTTGGGAGTCCATTACACCATCCACGTTAGTTTTCATTGTTTCCATATTGGAAACTATATCGGTTATCTTTTGATTAGTCTCTTAGTAGTTCTGTTCAAGTTTTCCAGTTTTCGTTTCAAGACTAATCAGTTTGTCCAAGATTTTAATGTTTTGTTCAAAGATGTCTTGAAGTGTCAGGTTATTGTTTTTAGCTTTTTTTGTTGGTGGAAAAAGCGCCATCAATCAAATCAAAAAGCGAAGATAGTATACGGCAGACTTTCTGACTAGGGCGTCTTGTAATAGAGGTTTGTCAATATCCTTAAGGGTACCGTCAAGGGGTGATACTTTGCATTACTCTGCCATACTTTTCACTCGAACCTTTTTTCCTTTGTTCTCCACATATTTTACGGTCCACACATCTGGAATCAGCAATGTCTTAATCTCAAGTCTGCCAGTTTTTCCGCATTCTCTCGTAAACTCAAGTCGAAATTAATCAAGAATAATAATTAAATTTTTATCTCTCATAGTCTTTCAATTATAGCTCCCACATTGAAATTGTTGCTCCCCATGCCAAACCAAGCCAATTGTAAATATTTCATGTATATATCTATCTTCTTTTGTTTCACTTTTCTAGTTAGTATCTTTTGTACATTTTATTATCTCCTCATGTATCCTTTCGAACTCTTGAAAGCCCTTTAGGGTTGTTTTTCGTTTAGGATTTTTTAAATGTAAATAGTTCTGAAAAAAGAAAGATATATATCATATTATCATATCATAGCGTTAATTATTGACCCTTAAAGATGCAAATCTCTCATTTTCGTTAATAGATTCTAGCACTTTTTTTACATAAGTAGTTATTTGTGTAATAAGGTACTAATTTACATACAATCAAAATAACGTATTGAACTGCATCCAAAAAGATTTTACAATTTATAAAAAAATATATAACAACTTCAAGCTACCATGCACAAGAAAGACAAAGTGGTAAAAACAAAGGGTTTGGTTGAAAATTGAGAAATGAGTAAAGTTAAGAAAAATATCTCACACAGAAAAAACAGCCCCCACTCTCACTGACGAAATTACAGGTACCCCCCAAACATATCAGGTAACCCCTGAAAGTGGGAACACTTTTTTGGGATCTTTTTGTTTTTAGGTACCCCCTAAGTGTGGGGGGGGGGGGTGGACGCCATGAAGACATTAGCTGCTTTGTTGTGTAAAAAAAGTTTGCCAGGGTTTTTTAAAAAAATATTAGAATTCTTGAACCAATAAGGAATGAGGGGAAGAGGGGGAGAGGGGTCTGAGCCTTATCATCCTCTAGCTCTCCTCTACAAAAGGAAAATAGTTTGTCGACTGCCCCTTACAGGGACCCTGTACCAGATTTTTTAATGTAAAAAGTTTCTTTTCAAAGTAATAGTAATTAAGTTTCCCCTGATATTTATATCATGTTTAAACAAAAACAGTAAATACAAAACAAAGGAGATATTTATTTTCAGGGTGATTCTAGCTTCTTGTAGATTTATAAGTAAGAAGGGTCAGTCGGTCGGTCCGAGGGGAGTTGATGATTTTTCGAAATTTTCGAATCAGGTGGGGTTGAAATATTGAGAAATTTCAGGTGCGGGTAGGCCTATGTAGGTGGGGTTTTGGGTGTTTGTTAGTATTTTTCGTGTTTTGTCTTTTAAAAGGTAAATTCTTTGAGTCGTAATGTCACTTTATTCTTTGAGTAATAGTCATAATGTCACTTTATTTACCATATGGTTTAAAATTGATTGAAGCAAGGGGTTTAATAATAATAATAATAAAATCTACAACCACCCATTGCTGGGCAAGGTTGGACACAGAGCTATATATTTCTTCCATGAGGCCTACTCACTCATTTTTCAGATGGGGGTAATTTTTTTCAGGTGGTGATTGGAGGGTTGTTGTCCACTATATGGACATCATAAAACAAAAGAGTGTTTTTAAAAATGATATTTTTCTCACTTGTTTGGTTGCGGTAGTACACAAAACTTTTATTTTGATGGGAAAATCAATTTTACTTTTACACACTGCCATAAGAATTGTTTCTTCAAAATTAAAAAAAAACGTTGTATGTAGTTGAGTGTAAGATGACATTACTGATTTGCTGACATGGAACAATAAAATTTTATTTCTATATAGCAAAGAAATAACAATGGCATCAAAAAGCCAAATGGAGATGAAAGACGATTTAGATTTCAAATACAAAATGAAACGACCCTCTTATAACGAGATTGATTTAGAATTACTTAAGAAATATTATTACAAAGAACTCGATCGGAATCTGGAATGGAAAGATTATTGGGTTGAGGAAGAGACAATTATCCGCTTTTTGAAAGCTCATGTCTCCGTCCAAGAGAGCCTTGAAGCGTTAAGTATTTTTTGTGATTGGAAACATAAATATGGCGTTGATGACATATCCCCTGATGATCCGGATATTCAAAAGGAAGGTTCTGCACACCGTGAACGGATATTGGAAAACCAAACAGACTATTGCGGACGGCCTGTTGTCATCATGTATCCGCATTTGCATGACATGTATCATGGTGATTATCCAAGCCTGTTTAAATATATCACCTTCCAAATGGAACAGCTTACATCTATTTGCGACCAAGCTGAAAATGATGGGACATTTTGTTTGGTAGTGGATATGAAGAACTTTGCAATGAAAAATATGGATTATACAGCTTTGCGAAAAATTGTTTGGATTTTGAAAAATTGTTATCCTGAACGGCTGGGTGTAGCATTGATTATTAATTATCCATGGTTGTTTTATGGTTGCTGGGAGATAATAAAGTTATGGTTGAACGATGTGACGCGAAGTAAAGTTCATTTTTGTACACAGAAGGAGATGGTGGATTTCCTTGATATAAAGGCATGTGAAATTGAAGTTTTAAAATGAATTATTATACATTACACCTTTTGGTGGAAGACTTTTATGGCCAGATGATTCATGTTTGTTTTAGGAACATTCAAAAAGCTTTTAACCAAAGCCAAAGGATGAGAAGATTGTCCATGAATAAAATCAAAATAAGTGGGAGATTGCGTATAAAATTGCTACAAACTTTGGGTTTATTTACTTTTTAAAAGAAGTTATCATCAGATTATGGTTTTACTAAAAGTATATTTTATTTTCAGTTTCAACTTCAAAGGTTAAAGATTAGTGAATTTATTTGTGGCAAATAATCTATTTCTTCTTTTAGATTTGTCCTTGGTCTTTTCTATTCTATGCTATTCTGGGATATGCAAAAATTCCTTGGAAATTTATCATCGAAACCTTGTAATTTCGTTTTTTAAATTGTTTTCTTTATTTTATTTTAACATGCATAGCAATTTTTTCTCTCTTCGTATGTTTTTGTAAATGACTGATTATTTATATAAATAGTTACTTTTTTATGTAAATATTCAATTCGATTTGTAGGGAAGGAGCTGGTTAATCTGTATATAATAATAATAAATTTTCAAATGAAAAGGAAATTATTAAGTGAAAAATCTATATGCCTGCTTTAACAGAGGTGTGGATAAAACCTTTTTAAACTTCATGATTTTATAACAGTGTCGGATATGCGGGCAACGTGGCTATGTGCAGGAGGGCTTCTGCTCTCTCTATTTTCATTGGAATTTGTCTTTTGTCTTTTGGAAGAGATTTTGCCCTTAAGAGTAAAAAAGAAATGCAAGATTTTGACCGTTTTTTGGCCATAACGAAAGTACAAGAAACTTGATTCAGTTACACTAAATTTTGTCCTTTAGCTAATAGAATTGATAAAAGATTGAATTGAAGCCGCATCTCTGCCGGGCATTTTGTCCTTAAGGTTAAGTCAAGGCCGCCCACCTTCTAGTAAAGTTTTTTTTCCAACGTGACTATATGAAATTGTTTTTTTTCACTTTTTTAACAATATAAAAGGAACTCCAAAAATGAAATACACTTTACTAACTCTGCTTTGGATTGGCTGTTGTTATTTTGATCACGTGGTACTGGAAGACAAAACGAAGGAGAGCGGACAATGTCAAGATGGTTCATGTGAAGGAGAAACATTTGATGAGGAGCATGAAAAAGTGAAATACTCCGCTAAAGGTGTGACTTTATTTCCAAAAATGCTTAGTGTTTACATCCCCATAATATCATAGCCCAGAAAGGTAGGGTAGCGTCTGTTGGAAATAAAAAATTAAAAGTGATATTTTTCTGACAGATTATTAAACCTGTATTGAAAGGATTTAGGTTATCAATTTTCCCAATAAGGAAGAACAGTTATGTTCTGGCTTTTTTATTTTGCTTTTGTTAAAGGTCGACAAAAAATCATAAATACACTTTGCCAGTAATGCTACGATGACCTTCACTCACTTACCTCTTACTTCTCCTTGAACTGTAGTCGACATTGAGCCTTTCTTTACTCATTGATGCCAAGGAAACCACTTATTCCAATCACGCTCAATTGTTACCACTAATTAATAGTAGCATGCTGTATATTTCGCTGACCCTGAGACAATGTAGACACGGAACGTTGCTCTGACGTCAGAGCGTTGTTTGAACGTCGGAAGAGTTTTGAAAAAATGTCATGTATCTGCCGGGGTAACCTAAATGAACATTTAACTCCGCTTTTATAGGTAATAAATGGCAGAAATATTTGGATTTAATCGAAGAAGCCAACAAAAGCTACAAAGAATGCTCGACAGATGATTGTTACAAACTCCAACGACGTACGGACTTCAAAGAATGGGCTGAAAGTGGCATCACAAAGGAACTGTTCGTGAAAGCCAAAGAGAGAAATGTGGGAGTCCATTATCAGATTCTCGATGGAAAACTTTATCGACAAGAAAATTGTATTTTCGAAGCAAGGTAAAAACTGATTGCGCATGCGCATTTTATTATATATTTTGGTAATTAATTCTTCCAGGAACAAGCCGGGCATCGCTGCGTTGTTGAGGATAGCGAGGTTACGCAAGGGGCTATTCATGACGTTAGACGCGTCTGTGTCGGCCTGTACATAATTCGTCTAAGCAAAACTTGTAAACAAACATCTATGTGCAGGCCGCCTGCGTCTAACGTCCTAAATAGCCTTTTGTGTAACCTCGCTGATGTTGACATTGAACCTTTACCCACTAATGCATTTTTTGGCGGTAACTTATCGGTTTCCAAGTAAAATAGAGCTACCCGTCAGGTAAATTTTATTATTCTTTACTTGTTTAGATGCAATGGGAATGAACACTTCATATTAAAGATCGTTAAACATTTACCAAACATGGAATTTATCATTAACACTCATGATTCGCCCAAGGTGTGTGAAAATTCTTGAGTTTTTCTTAAAATTTGGGATAGTATTGTTAGGCGAGCAGTGTGATTGGTGGGAAATGTTTCGTAATTAAAAGTTTCCTTAATTTTTTGAGGACTCACTCTTTCGGTGAGAATTTCTTTTTTTGACTTATTTTTATCAACATTTTAGTGAGATATCAATTAAAAATATCATTCAAACGTCACTGGCAACGTCTTGTTCGGAGCTAGATCAGACGACTACTATGGATTTATATAATTATACCGTATTTCCTCTGATAAGCGCCGCCCTCCAATAAGCGCCGCACCTATAGATTTCTTTTCGATATAAGCGCCGCCCTCTAATAAGCGCCGCAGCTAGAATTCAATGCAAAGCGGCGCCTATTAGACTATCATCACTGAAAAAGAATCACAAACCAACCCTTTTACAGATATAAGTCTAACCGACTCAGATGTTGAAGAGACCTGTGAACCCTTCCATCTTATTGATGAAGATCGTGATAGCGATGAAGATATTGACATTTAACATTTGAATTTTGACTGAGATGAAATAAATAGTAAGCTTCTCGTTAAACAAAACGTATTCAATTTTTCTACTGAACCCAGAAATAAAAATCATATAAACGAAAGTTTGCTATTTCGATATAAGCGCCGCCCTCTAATAAGCGCCTCACCTAAAAGGGCAGCGCCGCGGCGCTTATTTGAGGAAATACGGTAATTATATTACTAATTGCTTACAATGTGATTACGTCATTTATAGGTTCGAAAATGGGACGAACGTCTACCTGTCTTCTCATTTAGTAAGGTAAGTAAAACTCTCGCAATATTTTGGAAACACACGACTCTAGACATGACTAGGACTTGGTTGTAAAAAATATTTCCAAAAGATCTGTAAAAAATGAATCCGATCTCTTAAATCTACTTCGTGCTTACTTCTTCACAGGCTGGGAAACCATTTAGTAACCATTTAGAATGTTTTGATATTGAACTCTTCTACTTCGTGCTTACTTCTTCACAGGCTGGGAAACCATTTATTAACCATTTCGAATGTTTTAATATTGAACTCTTCTATTTCGTGCTTACTTCTTCACAGGCTGGGAAACCATTTATTAACCATTTAGAATGTTTTAATATTGAACTCAGAATGTCTGTTAAGAGTAACAAATCTTAGGGTCTATTCTCACAACAATCTTCCCATTCAAAAGATTCAAAGGCGGTCATGGCACCTTTGTAGGTTTTATGCTATGGTGGTCATTTCACAACATCTCTGAAGATTCAAAAAGGTAGTCAATGGCGGACTTTCCTATTAACTCTCAAACAAATGCGTATTTTCTTTTAATGCGATGTCTAATTTTTATTTTTACAGACTCCAGACGAACGAGACATCCTCTATCCCGCATGGTCGTTTTGGGAAGGTGGTCCTGCCGTATGGCCAATATTTCCAACTGGTCTTGGCCGATGGGATTCAATGTCGGAAGCCTTAGATAAGTATGTGCTTTGTTTCCAGGTTATCTAAGTATTAATTCATTGGTCTCAGGCCGAAGGGTTTGAATAATGGAGCATCGCGTCCTGTGCTGCCCTGCTGAGTGTTGACTTTTATCACCAAAACATCAAGGAAATATTGGGTTAAAAACTAACAATTTTCTTTTCTTTTATGCAAAGGACAGCACAGATATGGTCATGGGAAAGAAAACACAGTATCGCCTTCTTTCGTGGATCAAGGTACCATTTTTATCTTTGATGCAAATATTCACGAATGGCAGATAGGGATGGCAGACAGGGATGGCAGGCACATATTTTGTGTTGGAGAGCCTATGTATTACAATGTATCTATTCAAACTATCAATGGTTGTATATATGATTTCGCCGTGACGTTTATTGTTATTGAATGACTCGCTTATTCAAAACGTAAAATAGTCATTAGTCAAGAAATTACTTTGGCATTTAAGTTAAGTTACCTGCCGGCATTTGTAAGGCATAGAGGATACACACTTTTAATGAATTTTAGAAGTCATTAGCAAATGAAATGTGAAAAGATGAAAGAATGGTGAATGCCTTTGAGAATTGAAATCAGATTCATAAAATGTGATCAGAGCCATAAAACATCCGAAATCATATATGTCGTAAAGATTTGTATACTTCTGCACAAGTTTTGCGCCTTCCCCCCCGGCTACGAATTTCCACTAAACCAAAGATCCTATGTACCGTGTGTTTACTGTAATCGTGACAGTAACAAGAACAGAAACCTTTTTTGATCGATCAATTTTTTGAACAACCTTCTTCATTTATGAACCATTTTTTCCTTTCTTGTATTCTCTGGACAAGTTCTTTGTTTTGCTAAATTTCCTTTTTGAATACATAACCAAAGAAGGCCTTTACTTTTCTAAAGACAACATTATATTAAACCAATCTTGAAGCGACCATCTCTCCAGCTCATCCGGTTTTTTTCTTAGAACAAGCCATGAGAGGGATCCATTGATATTATTATCACGTGACAAACCTCACATCGCTGACGCTCGCTACACTAAAAACCAATCGTGGAGATCGAAAAAAGTAAGAGCTCGTTGATTGGTTCAATTGATCGAAATTCTTCTTCTTGATTGGTTGATAATTTGTCCAATGACTCTCTTTGGTTCATTTCAACAGAGAGTCACATTGTTAGCTTATCCTTTTCAACTAGAATGACCATCTGTGATTTTGAAAGTGTAGGTTCAAAAAATACGCGCTTCTTTCTTTTGAGCAATTTTATGTTTAGGGGCAAGATCCATTTCCATTCACAATGATTGGTTATTAAAAGTCACTTCGCAAAACCTCGGCAACTTCCCAAAAAGATTCAGATTGTTTTGCTAGAGAAAGGGGCTCGTCTCTTCATTCCAGCTCATTTTTGTGGCAGGTGTGAAAGATCTTTGTTATGGGATCACGTGTTAACTTTTCCTTTGTTTTGATCATTAGGATTCACTCGATATGGAGC
Organism: Tiaropsis multicirrata; assembly: GCA_032270745.1. Lineage (NCBI taxonomy): Eukaryota > Metazoa > Cnidaria > Hydrozoa > Leptothecata > Tiaropsidae > Tiaropsis > Tiaropsis multicirrata. The sequence goes on along the minus strand of JAUJPO010061302.1, from coordinate 3,850 downwards.
CTGTTGAACCAGTAACAATGGAACAACATTGTCATTATAAGTAAGTGGGTCATTTAGTCATTCTTTTATTATTTATTCTGTTTGTTAGTTTTTTGTTGTTGAACCAGTAACAATGGAACAGCTTGTCATTATAAGCAAGTAAGACGATTCTTCTATTATTTATTCTGCTTGTAAATTACAAAGGGCATAGATTTCTTGTGGTGATGATAAACCATTTTGAAAATAGCAGTAGTTTCCAATTTAGGTTTTGTAAAGTATTTTTGAAATCAAAAAAAGTTATTGACTGTTTGAGTGAAGTGATCTAACTATGAACCTCCCCTCCCCAATGAGGGATTACGAGTCTTCCGAAAATTGCAAAGTAGGGTCAGAAGCTTATCATGGGGCCTTAAATGGTTAGTTTCACAAAAATGAAAAGCATTATGGGTATAAGTAAAATAGGATACTTTTTGGGGTCATATTCTGAAAAGACGGAATATAATTTATTTTTTAATTTCACATTTAGATATTTGTTCAATTTTCGTGGAGTTGCAGCCAGCTTTCGTTTCAAGCATTTGTTTTTATGCAAATCGCTTGTCTTTCACGTTGGAGAGGACTGGATTGAGTTCTTTTATGGCGAAATAAAGCCCTGGGTTCACTACATTCCGCTTTCAGTTGATTTGAAAGATGTAGAGTAAGTCCATTGAATTCTTTTACAGTTAAATGAACTAGTCTTTAAGTTAGAGATTTTGGTCGATATTTGGTATTTGGGAAAAAATTTGACGGGGATTTGATCTGACACAGAGGTCTGAAATGCAGAAGACGCCTTTTAAAGTTCATAATGCATTTAACGTTAGTTAGGTATTAAAGGAATTAAACTTTGCTGAAATTTAATCTGGTGGATCACAAGAAAAAGGACATTTGGCGGACACTAAATTTTTTATATATATATTTTCTATATTTTACGGTGAAACGAACTAACGTTTTAAAGGGGTGTAGATTTTTAGGAGAGAGTGCCTTGGGCCTCGGAAGTACTCCACCATCTTTGTTTTCATCTTTTATGTTTGTAGGGAGTTAATTGAATTTGCCAGAGAAAATGATGACGTTGCACAGCAGATCATGAACAGGTTGGTTTTTTTCCAATGTTTTTACTTTTCAATTCTTGGAATTACAATTTCACTTTATACTGTGTTTTTGAAAAGATCTTTAAAGAAAATCCTTTAGAATTTTTGTTTTAAAATTTATCCTTTACAAAAAAATTGACAGGAAAGTTCAGTTAATGAATTAGTTGAAGTTCCCCGTGAAACTTAAATTTGGCATAAAGGCGGCCATAGGATACTTGACCGTCAAAGAAAGCTCCATAATTTTGGTCAGTTTTACTTTGAAATCCTTAGACTAAAAATGTAAAACAGATTGGAAAAAATATATAGATACCTTAAGGGAAGAAATTTCTGCGGAAGACAATTTCGAGAATTTAGCTCTCCAAAATTGCGTGTTTCGGGGAAGAAATTTCGCGAATTCAGTGTTTTTTATGAGTTTTGCGGAAGAAATTTTTGCGAATTAAATAAAAATCAACTGTATCAATCATGCCTTTTGCAACAACAAAAAAAGTAGTTGTTGTTATTGACTACAATGTATTTCATCACTTTTAGATCCTTTTTGATCAAAAATTAAATCAATTACTTTTCGCGGAAGAAATTTTCGCGAACTGCCTGTTTGAGATGAGTTTTACGGAATAAAATTCCGCAGACTAGGCCCAAATTTGCAGAAATTTCTTCTCGCGAAAATTTTTTGTCGTAGAAATTTCTTCCCTTAAAGGTAATCATAATTTTCAATACAAACAGCACGAAACTATTTATTTCGTTCGTTTTTCAATAGGGGTCACGACTTTATCGACAAACATTTACGAATGACCGACGTTGAGAATTATTGGTTGAAACTACTGAAAAGGTACTCTAACCTTGCGAAATGGAAAGTAACTAAAGATAACAGACTGAAAGAAATAATACCAAAGAAAAACACTTGATGATTTCAATTTTTTTGTATACCGGTATACCACAATAAGTTTAATTATTTGATGGTCTTGTTGAGCCGAACAAATGGTTATCACTTAAACTTTGAGGTCTAACTTACTTAGAATTCGGTTCTGTATTTACCAAGTTATAGGCTTTTAAAGTAAAAAATCACTTTTAAAAAAGTGCAAAAATGTCAAAAAGGCGGTATCAAATTAGGCATATTTTGATGTTTTTCTATGAATTCTTGTGACATTCAGCAAAACAAAGCAAATGACATAAATTTGACAAATTGACACATAATTTTCGAAAATTTGGCAAAAGCAAAAGGTCGTGAATATACATTTGTTTCATTAAATGATGGGTTCAAAATAAAGGGGGATTAGAAGGGGGTTATGATTTTGTTGATGCAACGCAGTGTAAGCTAACGTTCGTTAAATATTTATACTAGGATTTTTAATCGCATGACATTTTATATTTTATAACGATGTATATGAAATTTTGCAATATTTTTAAAGAATTTTTCTTTAGATTTTGAAAATTAATTTAGTTTATTCTCAATGCAATTCTCTTCTTCTTTGGTTTCTTTGGAGTAATTGCTTACTTGACTTATCAGCACACCTCTGGTTGAGGCTACTGTCGCGTGCGTATCGTTCAGCCGTTGCTAAAGGAAGACCTGTGTCTTCCCTGATTTTATCTTGCTGTCTTTTTGCAGGTCTACCTGTCTACCTTCGTGTGCCTTGGAATTCATTTCTCAAACCTATTTTTGCTAGACTTTCCTCGGGCAGTCTTGCTACATGTCCAACTCAAGACAAGCATCTTTTTTGATCATATAAATAATCGGCATTTGGAGTAGCCGTTTAAGTGATATTCGGTCTTGGAGTCTAATCCCTAGTATGTGGAGCGAGTATACAGTTATTTTCGTATTTTCGAATACTGAGAGCTTGTTTTTGTCAAGCTTTGCTAGAGACACCATCAGAATATCAGATAACTGGTCGGGAAGACTTGTTTGGCCCGCTCTTTCTTGAGCTTTAACGTGGTGGCCGCCAAACCGCCATCGGAAATCGTTACCGTGACTTTATTAAGCGCATGCGCAGTACAGGAAATTGGAAGCACTTTCACTTTTATTTGCTTAAAGTTCAAAGTCCAATTTTTATGCATGGGCATGCTTTTTCTGTTTTTCTTTCCACAACATTTTGCAGCATATGTTGATCAAGAAGGCAGAAGAAAGTAACTGGATAGATATTCAGGTAATTTATTTTAGAAATGCCAAAAGTCTTGACGAGTGACCTAGGGGCCAACTTAATTCCTAGATTCCCCCGGCCTTGGGCAGGGTTAAATTATGTGCTGTTACAAAACGCTGATGAAGTTCTGTAGTATTCTACTTTTTTCTTCTGTTTGATATTTTTCAAAACAAAAGAAGTCCTTGTGTTGCTGTTTCTTAAAGTTAGAAGTCAATGCATGCATAAAACTTCACATTTTCACTGCTCTTACTTCCGACGTCAAAAAATTAGATGCCAATCATGGTGTTAACCAGACGTAACTAATCGAAAGATTCGATTTTAATACCGAACTTTAATTTAATCGAAATTAATCGAAGTATTAGAATTCAATTAATCGAATTCATCGAAGGCTAATCGAAGTAATTGAGATTAAAAAAAGATTGGAAAATTCGATTAATTCAATCACGACCCACGGCATGGCCCGGACATTTTCAAGCCACTCGAAGACTTAGAAATCGAAAAATCTCCGGACATGGCCCGCGCGTAGTCCAAACATGTTTCGGATGCGCGGGCCAAATTTTCGTCGTCATGTCCGGGTTGAAATGAGGACTTAGGTTCGTCCGCCCCGAACATGGCCCG
>JAUJPO010061291.1:0-13194 GCA_032270745.1 Tiaropsis multicirrata | reverse complement strand
TAGTCATCAAACCTCCACAAACCATACCATTTTCTGATAGTACTCTTCGAGACGCATCTCATGGGCCTGGTCTCGAATGACCTCATCGGTAAATTTTGGGGTGTAAGGGCAATTTTTGGGGCCCTAGTGACCAAAATTGACAAATAAACCCATATCTACACTTTCAGCTCTTGTCAATGCGATAGTTGAAAATGATTTTTGAAAATTTTTTTGAAAATCGTGTTCCAGGGGTTTTATAATGAAAAATGACGTCCAAAGATTTTCCAATCGAGAAATCCGCCATTTTGATGACGTCATAGGTCGTTGAGTCAGCCGAAAATAATTTTGAGATGAATTTATCAGCTCTGCGTTCTGTATTGGTTCGTCTTCAAAGACATACTTGTTTTCCTAATACCCAGTAAGCACTCGACGGTAATGCGACGGTCTGTTTTTGGTCGATCCGTGGTCGTGACCGTTATTGGACCAAATATGACTGTCCTGCAACCGTCCATTATCGACCGTCTGTTAATGACGATCATACGACGATCATTTTTTCGCAGAAAATAACGTTTCTTGTTTGAGTGTGGGATTCTTTTCCTTGTTTAAATCCCAATTTTCTTTGGACACGCTCGGAAAAGGTCGGGAAAAAGCAAGACCACGCTTTCAATTGCGCTGTATAAGAAGAAGAGGTCTGGATTCCAGCACTCATTTGAGTGCTTGCCCTAACAACAGAGTGGCAACATCAAAGTATGACTATGCTTGTTTTCTCTCTAATGCTGATAGTTAGTTTGTAAGAGCTTTAGCGTGGGCGGCCGCAAAAGACCGCCACTGGAATTTCAGCATTCCCACCCGCCGTGCGGCGCATCAAGCAGCGGAACGTCAGCGGTCGCGCGCACGAAAGTTCGGCATCTTTCAGTGGTCGAAGTTCAAAAAATCAAATAATTATGGTTACACTTACCTGATTACCGCAAACATAAACATTGTTTCTGAAAGGCGGGTTAATAAAGCCGTGGATAGATGGATAAACCGGGGGTTTTCAATAACCTTTCATTATGCAAAAAAATCTTTTAATGCAGAATGGGCTTGGCATAAAATGGATTAAGTTAAAATTAATGTATTTTTTTCAACTTTTAAAGGTCAAAACCTTTCTAAATATTAGATTTTAAAGCTTAAAAGAAAGATTTTATTTACAACTTTACCCCCTGGTAAATCAAAGTTTCTCTTGAAGATAGTGTATTCTGCGCGCGCATTTTAACAAAGATGACCAAGTTTGAACTTGAACTGAGTAGAAGCATGGTAGAAGGAAAAAAGACAAAAGAGGTTTGTATATATTGTGGTTTTTTGTGGTTGTTTTCAAATATTGTTTGTGGTTTCTGTTTCACTTTCACTTTGGTAGTTTGTCAGTCCCCCACCATGAGTAGAAAACTATGTAAATAATTTCATAAATTTATTGTAAGGCTTATATCCTCTGATATTGAAATATAATTATATTATTTTGGCTGTCCCTCCCCAAAATATCTGGTTGTTTTTGTATCTATTCAGAACCTCAGATGAAATAGCATTGATATCTTGCTAAAAGTTCTTTCAATGATTCAGTTGAAGAAAGGTTGGCTAATCCTGACCACCCGTTACGGTATGTAATCCTGTCCTGGCCTCTCTCTAAAACAAATAACTTATCCAAATTTAGGTCCAGACACGACCCTGGACAATCCCCGGAATTGAATTGAAGCGCCAAACCTGCAAAAATATTAATAATTTTCAGTCAATTTATATTGTACAGTAAAAGCGAACGGCTGTCAAAAGTCAGTTTCATTATTGTCCTTTAAAATTGATGCACAGGACATGCCAAAAAATTAACCATTTTCAGTTAATGGATACAGACAGGGCAAACCTTCAAAAATAGGAGTGACAAAGAAAGGACCAGGGTGATGGAGATAGGGGCATCTACAACGGTATATATATATTAAAATTAATTTTTGTGTCTGCGCCAACTGGAAATTAGATGGGATCCCGTCTACTTCAAATCTTAACCGATTCGGAAGTAGACGGGTCTCATAGATTGATTTTTCTTCAAGATCTTGAAGAAATGCTCCGATTGGCTGAAATCGCCTATTGTTATCCCCGAAATTTATGCGCGAGTTGAAATTCGAAATCAAAACAAACAAAATGGCGGCGCTGATCGAAGATATTGTCGACAGGACTGTCAAATCCATCCACCAAGATTTTGTGATTAAATCTAAACAGTTGGAAACAATAAAACACGTCCTTAATGGTCATGACACATTGGCAATCCTCCCAACCTCGTATGGAAAGAGTATGATTTTTCAACTGCTTCCTGCTGTCTGTAAAATGCTGCCTTCAAAACCAGATAATGGAATTGTTCTTGTTTTTTCCCCATTGCATGCACTCATTGCAGACCAGGTCAAGGCTGCAAACCAGTTAAAATCACTGAAATTGAATGCTTGTTCCTTGTCTACAGCTACCCAAGAAGAAATTTCGAGTGGAAAATATAATTTGATTGTAGATTCACCTGAACTATGGCTTGGTGATACCAAATGGCGAAAAGATATCCTTTCGCTGCCTGTTTTCACCAGAAATTTGATTTGTATTGTTGTCGACGAGGCCCATAAAGTTTCATGGGGCATATCCAATGATGGCGAGAAACCCTTTAGAGAAATGTTTGGTAAAATTGGTGAAATGAGATCTTTCGTGAAGGAGAACGTTCCTGTGTTATGCCTGAGTGCCACAGTTGACAAGAACTATACAGACTTGATAAAAAGTGTATGTGGATTATCCAATCGAACGAAAGTAATACATTCATGTAGTGATCGACCAAATATCCGCCTTTCTCTTGTAAACATAAAAATGAAGACAATCGATTGCTTCCACTGGTTATTTAAACTTATTCGTGAAAAAGGAGCTGCTTGCCCGAAAGTATTAATTTATTGCAGGACGCAATCTCTTGTTGGTTGGGTTTTTGAAAGTTTTCTATTTAAACTAAAGCAAGATATGTACAAGGATAACATTATAAAGCCTGAAAATTCATATGTTGGCATGTATCATTCTGATACATTACCTCACAAAAAGGATCAAATTTTGTTGGCTTTAACTTCTGAGGAATGTGATTCCAATGTCTGTGTTGTTATTTGTACGAGTGCTCTTGGCTGTGGTGTCAATTGTAAAAATGTTTTATATGTTTGCCATTTTGGTACGTCTCACAGTTTGGTTGATTACTCGCAACAAATTGGACGTGCTGGTCGAGGAGTAGATCAGCAATGTCATGCAGTTTTGTATACCTATTCTCAGGCTCTTAGAAAGGTGAATCATGAAATTAAAAATTATGTCAATGTGAAAACTTGTTTGCGAACCACCTTATTTACACCGTTCAACATAGATAACATTCCTGTTAATCCCATTGAGCCACTTCATAATTGTTGCAGTAACTGTCTTGTGAAATGTAAATGTGGCAGCTGCCCTACTTCTTTTGAATTTGAAATACGTGTTGAAGAGGAAACATCCCTTGAAGAAACCGAAATTAGAAAAGTTAGTGGTGATGATAGAGCTGATATCAAACTCTTGTTGCAGAAACATCATTCAGAGCAATGCTCTTCAAGAAACCTGTTGGTTCCCTCTGGAATCTTTAGTAGATTGACAAAACCTTTGATCCATAATATATTAGACTGTCTCCCGTTTATAAACAGTGTTGATTATTTAATTACAAATTTGAACATAACAGACCAAAACTTGGCTAATAACATCCTAAATATAATCCAGATGCACTTTAAAGAAGACTCAATAGAATTCCAACCACCCATGAAAAAGCCTAAAGTTACATTTTTAGATGGTGATTGTTATGAATTTTCTGATGTCTCTGATTCTGGAGATGATGATGCATTTGATGATAATAATGATGACGAAGAACATATTTAGCCCTTTATTTATTTACATCTTTTACATATTTTTAATATTACAAATCTTCCTTTTGTGTGAGACATATGGAGATTTCCTTTAAAATAAAAATGAACCTAACAAAACACTGTAGTTTAAATTAAGAGTAGGCATAAAAGGGTTCAAATCTTAGCTTCAGCTTTTCTAAAAATTACAATAAAAATATATTCATATTAAAAATACTTAGTGAGTTATATTGTTTCAACATAAAAAATTTAACAACTTCTTATTGATTTCTAATAAAAAACCTTATTTTCATAAAAATGGTTCAGAATCTACATACAGTTTATTTATAATGAAAACTCCATTTGAAATTGAGAGCATTTCTTCTTAGCCCATGTCAAAAACTTGTTTGTATCCAGTTGATGAAAAACATTTCCTTTAAAGCGTGGAAATGATTCATATTCTTCTTTTGTCTTTTCATTGAAAGGGTTTTTTTTTACCAGTTCCTTTAGCAGGTTATGAACATTGTCTTGGTAATGTTTGTTTTTATTATTTCCAGATAATGATTTCTTATTCTTTAAATTAGCTTCTGTGTTTTCAACCAATTTTTTAAGGTTGTTGATAGATTTTGCGATCCTGTCTGCGTTTTTTTCGTTCAGGTTGCTGCGTAAGCCTTTTAGCATCTCCTTGAGAAAATTGTTAAGATGTTCTAAATCCAAATCTCTTGACTTATTTTTACCAATCATGCCTTTGGTGTTAATGAACCTTTCCCATATTAGGCTGTGCGCTTTTTCGGGTTGTAATCTGATTTGATTGAACAGCTTAATAACAGAGAAGGCATATTTGTTGTTTCCAAATGCTTTAAAGTAAAGCAGGGATAGCCTATAACATTCCATAAGCCTTGCACCATCTCCTTCTCTGATTGAATCATTGATTGCCCTCAACAGTAAGTTTAAAGATAAAAGAGCCTTTTGATATTCAAGTCGATGATTTTTGGTTGCATGTCTAAACGTATAAAATATTTTACATTTTACTGTTTTTACATCTTGTATTTACGTTTCAAATTATTACACAGAAGTATTTAGTGTGACACTAAGTTCGTTCATTCTAAATAAGGATAAAATTAAAGATATAATCTAAAAATACTTGCCTATCGTATGAATGTTCTTTTACTTCATGTAAATCTCGTTCTTCTTCGTCCGTAAAAGCAAACGTTTCGTCACAACGTTTGGCACACATAAACAAGTGGAAGGGGTCAACTTTGTCTTCCCTTTTCTCGAAGATTTGTTTCATATTGATATCATAAGAGGCTGTGTACCTTAAAATATAAGTAGTTTCCATACTTATTAACACAATACCTTATAGAAAGAATTCTGTGGTATTTGCTATTATTTTTCAGCTTTAGTTTATATACAGTGTCACATAAGATGACCTACTCAATAGATTTTGTTTTCTTTTTCCTAAGCATAGATAAATTTGTGCTTGTAATTAGTGAAATTTTATAGGACTGTTATATTGTTAAATAAAAAAATATTCAGTATTACTCTTTAATTATTTCTTCTATCTTTCTGTATAGCCATTGGTGCTTTTCTTTCGAGTTTCCTGTTTTGATACCAAATGGTACTGGGTCGTCTAGATAAGAAATATTCTGAAAATTACAAATCTGTTTGTTAATTCATTTAGTAATCCATAATGTCAATTTGGACAAAAAGAGAATGGTACTAAATTTCATCAACAATTAACTAACATAATTATTTTCATCAAGAGGCTAATGTATTATATCGTCAACCCCAGGTTATTATTTTTTACTTATATTTACCATCAATAGTCTTCATCTTGAAGAAAGACATGGTTGCTGCTAGGATCTGTGCATCCAATTCGACATCCGAAAAATCCTTATACGAATTGAAAGCATGGTGAGGTCCTCGTTTCGCATTGCTCATATGACTCACATTTATAGACCATTCTGTTGTGCCGTGCTGGCCTCCTGATGTTGATTTACGAAATATTTTGTCTTTTGTCTAAATAAGAATAAAACCATTTAAAAGTTTCGACTATGAAGTTTGGCTATGAAGCACATTGAAATCTGCAATATTTCGTAATTAAAAACTTTTGATTAGGTTTTCAATAGTGGAGTAAACTGAATAATCTAATTAGATACATACCCCGTAAAGGGTCCTCCATAAATGCCAATCCTCGAATTTAGGATACAAGCCTTTTAGTTTTTCATAATCATTTTGACCGTCAAGGAAGCCTTTTTGTGAATTAGCAGCTCTCTCCTCTGTTAATTGATCACCGCCAAACGCAATTGGGGTAACAATCTAAATATATTAAAAAATAATCCAGAACGTTAGAAATGAATAGGAATTGAACTTTTTTCGGTATCAAGTAGTGGGAAAATTATTCATGTTAAAAGTTTCGATGAAAGCGTATCTTATTTTTCTTACTTCTACGTTGCCATTATCAGTCTTTACTTGTGGTACATATTTATCCTGTATTTCTCTTAGAATAGCAACCATATCACTCGTTGTAGTTTCTGCTTTGAAAATGAGTCCTAAGCCATGCTATAAATAAAAAAGGAATATAATAATTAATAAGAGTAGAAGATGTTAAAGTGTTAAGCAAAAAGATTTAACACATCAAAGAACATAAATATCCCTTACACGCTCTGATTTTTGTGACATCTCTTCTGTGTAGATATGCTTGATGTGCTTACAAACGTTCTTCTCGAAAATTTTGAAGGCAGGTAGGAACTTTACAAGAGTACGAGCTATCAAAATTTTGTAGGTTTTCAATAAAATTTCGTGCGTCTGCTCCCCAGGAAGAATATCTGATTCAGCAAATTCTGCATGCGTTTGTTTAACTAAGAAAGAAAAAATAATAGCTAACTTTTCTTTCCTCAGGGAAGAGTCCAATATATAACACTTAATCATTTGTCTACAGTCGAGAGTGATAGAGAGTGAGAGAGAGATATACATTAAAAAATTAATAAATAACGAGTAAGCATTATATATAATAAAATCAATTTGTTACCATTAGCTGGATCAATTCTATCTTTTACTGCCATGAATTGCACCCAATGAATAGAGTTGTTATGATTGCCTTTCCCTTGGTGTCTTGTCTTTTGTTCAAAGTCCAAATTATCTGTTATAGTCTGAATAATAAGGAATACTGATTACTGTATGAAAGTATTTTCATGATGAAAGTTGTCTTTTAAAAGCCTACTACCCAACTTCAGGGAAATCCCAAATCGGTTAAACTTACAAAACTAGAGGCTAAACGTAACTTAATTTAATAATACAATTTTCAAAATTTTGTTACCTGATACCCTACAGGTTTGGGATTCGTTAATCGAAAGTTTTTCATTTGTTCTTCGTCGTTGACATCAATACCGGATTCCTTAATCTTTCTGTAGTCATCTTCGTGTGCTTTTTTCCACTTAAGAACAGCCTCGTCATGTCCAGCTGAAAACTCTGCATTTCTCCTTAGTGCCGTTGGATAAGAGTTCGTATGACCAATTTTGTTAAACCAACTAAATGCGCGTTTTTTGATGCCACCGGCTATCAAGAGCTGGTCGTTTCGGGATGTCACTGAACAGCCTCGCTTTGGATGTCTGAGAAGAAAGTCAAAAATAGCAATCATTATAGAATAGTTTAAATAGACAAAACTTATACAATTACAACGCATCTCCATGTTTTCATTAAATTGTCCTATAAAAAATGCTGATAAATATAGACTAACCTTATCTTATGTATGATTCCATACATACTAGCACGGGCTGTTTTTGCTTCTGCTTTATCCTCATGTACTGACCCAAGACTTCCTTTCAATGCTGCTGACAACGTGGGGCATACTTTATCAATTTCTTCACTCAATTCACTATCATTGAAGTTGACTATACTTTTGACGGATGTATCCACCATCGACGGTACTTTTGCCATCATCTTAGCTTCCTCAAAACAGTTTCTTGTAACCAACTCCAGTATTCCATCAGACTAGAGTAGGAATTAAAATTCTGTTACTGTAACTGTAACAAGATTAATTTATTTGAATAATACCAATTTGATCATTAATATTCTTATAAAAAAGCTCTTACAATACATCAAAATTCAAGTAACTATAAGACACAGTACACTTTTTTGCTAGATTTGGCAAATCTAGGCTCAAATTGCTTTTATTTTGTTCTTATTTTTTTTTTTTAATTTTAAAAGCCCTATTGTTTTTTTCTATATCCATAATAAAGGGAAAATCTAGAACGCCATGGAAAGTAAAGAGCAAAAACATCTACTTTAAGCCTGTCACTACTGTTCTTCAATTGTTCTTATTTTTTGCAATTTCTTAATTCTTACATTTGATGTTCCTATAGCACTTTCCTCTTCGCAATTGTATTTTCTTCTTTTTGTTTTTGGTTCTTCTATTTGATCATTGCTCACATCATTACACAAGTTAGAAAACTCGCTGTTTTTTATCTTTTCTGCTTTTTCTAAAATCGAAATCTTCGCCTCACAGCTTCGACATACTGTATCTGATTTTTCAGGGGTCATGATAATGGTATAACCAAGATTTCCCATGCGAATTTGTAGTGAAACCCCGTCTTTGTTTCGTTTGAAAATACCTTTTCTTGACTCTTTTGACGTTGCTGTGTCATTGTATAGCTTATCACAAAACCGGCAGTGGTTTGATTTTGATTTTTCTTTTGATTTACTTTCCATGATGAAAAATAAGTAATGCAATAGCAATAGCAATAACAAGAGCACTTTGTTTTGCAATTGGATTCATCTTCAGTTCAAAAAAAAATCTTTCAGTTTCACTTTCGTTTTGTAAAAAAAAATTCCCGCCTAACTAAACAAAACAGACTTTTACTTTTCGAAAGTAAATAAAATTGCACTTTTTTTTTAATTGAAGTGAATTGTAAACACAAGAATAATAACAACTTTATAAGGTTTTGCAAATGGTTGTTTTTGTCTTTATTTACTTGCATTGGCTATCTAATATTGGGATAAATGTTTCACAAGAAAGTCGTACATGCATTCATAACAGTGATGTTTAGGTCTATAACTTCTAAAGCTTAATGGTCACACTCTCTTCTAGTAACTTGCTTTATTTGAAACAAACTTCAATAATTTAGACCTGACCAGGGACATGTAAACATTGCCTCTATTTTAAAAACATAAACATTGATTGATGAAAACATGGCTGCCGACCTTCGGTTGTCAAAGAAGTTCTAAACCTACTCTATGAGACGTTTTTATGCTTCAATTCTCTGTTAAGATGATTCGAAAACTGTTTTGAAAAGTTTAACATATTATTCTTCCAGTCTCGTGCGTGTAATCAGGTAAGAACTTATCATTTATTGTTTTATTTTCAGTATGAAAACATTTCTTACCCTCTTCTTATTGCAGTTTTACACTTTCCCTGACACCTCGTCTTAGCGAGTTTGTTTACATCGTAGCTGCAATTTTTAAAGGGAAATTTATGTCGCATTAATTATTTTTTGACATAAATTACTACGAAATTCGTGCGTTTTGATTGGTTTAATTTTTAACTGTCATTTTGGTGGAAAATTCAAACTGTTCAATTTTCCCATACTAATATTTTCTCATGTGAACTTTGTGAAATGGGGAAAGGTTAGTATGGGTCCAGACTAACTGGAAATAAGAACTCTAATCCAAAAAAACTTTCTTGATTTTTCTATCTAGAAAAAAACAAGTAAAACATGGCTTCAAAAGTTTCAAAATGGAGAGATAAAAACAAAAGATTTCTGCAGTTTATTAAAACCCAAGAAAATGGTTGCAGTTTGGTAAATACAGATCTTAGACATACCTCAACAGAGCACCAACATTCCCCCTCCCCTGAAGCTTGTTCAACACATGACATGTTCATGGATACCTCATCATCAGATTGTTCAAATCATTTGTCTGGAAGAGAACTAAGTCCTTACGAGTCTGCATTGTCCTCTGATTCATCTGACTCTTTGGCTTCAAACAATGAAATTGAAGTAAATACAAGGAAATTATTACCTGGCTTAGCAAATTGGGCATTATCAAATAACCTGTCACATTCTGCACTGAACGGTTTGATGGAGATATTGCGTGTTAATGTAGATCAAGAGCTTCCCAAAGATGCAAGAACTGTCTTGAAAACTCCAAGACAGGTATCATTTTGTAAAAATGAATATATCTATCTTGGAATAAAGGAAGGAATTCTGAGACAGCCAACCATTAAATTTTTTGTTGGGGAGAAAATCTCATACTGAATATAGATGAATATAGAAAATGGAGTTCAAATTGATGAGCACGTTGTCAAAAAATTTGAAATTAAATGCTTTATTTGTGATGCACCTGCTCGAGCATATTTAAAATGTATCAAAGGTCATACTGGTTATGATGCATGTGAGCGATGCACTACTCGTGGTGAAATTCAAGGTAAAACGATGACTTATGAGAAATTAGATTCCTCTTTGAGAACTGATGAAGAATTCAGTAACTTTGGCTACCAACAGCACCAACACGAATTAAGTATTCTTTGTCAATATGGAATACCTTGCGTTAAGTATTTTGTTTTGGATTACATGCATCTAATTTGTCTTGGTGTAACCAGAAGGATGCTGAATCGTTTAAAGAGCGGTCCGAGAATGTGTAAACTATCACAACGACAAATAGATACCCTTTCAAGTAGATTATCTGTTCTGCGTAACACACTTCCCTCTGAATTTGCACGTCAACCAAGATCCTTGAAGTGGCTAAAGCGTTGGAAGGCCACTGAATTTAAACAGTTTTTACTTTATACTGGAATGTTTGTGTTAAAGGGATTAGTAAACAACGATGTTTATAGACACTTTCTAGCTTTAAGTGTCTCTATTTCAGTGTTGATGTATTACAAACCTGAAGAAGAAAACTACCTCATACTTTACAACTTTACTAAAACACTATTGAAATGGTTTGTGGAAAAATCACCGGATCTATATGGAAGCACTTTTGTCTCGTACAATGTGCATTCTACAATTCATTTACACGAAGACGTGGAGAATTTTAATTGTGGCTTAGAGAATCTTTTGGCATTTCCATTCGAGAATTTTCTTCATCGAATAAAAAAAATGGTTAGGAAAAGCCATCAACCTCTGCCTCAGATTGCAAAGCGAATCCAGGAGATGGAAGAAAGTAAGACCTGTGACAAAAGGTAACCGTGATGCATGGTTTCTTCTTAACAACAACAAGATATGTGAAGTTGTTGATGTAAAGGACAAGGAAATATCAGCACGTCTATATTCTTTCAATAGAACTAGGTCATATTTTCTTGCACCTGTTGACTCGAAAGAACTTGGAATTTGTCTTTTGCTTCAAAACACTACATATAAGGAATCACTCATCTCTAAAGCAGATTTAAAGAAAAAATTTGTTGCTATTCCTTCAAAAGATGGAATGCTTCTCATACCCATGTTACATGATTTTTTGAAATGAACTTTGAAATAAATATGAATGGAAATTACTGTAAAAAAATAAAAGATGTAAATATTGTTGGTGATTTTCTCATTTTTGCTGCTTGTTTCCTCTTGCGCACTGTCTATTTCATTTTGCAATCCTTTTTTAAATTTTGTCTTGTGTAATTACAGGGATCAGACAGACCCTAAATATAGGCCACCCTAAAAAACGTTTGTTTCCGGTCTGCGGCCGGGTGAAATTATTTTTACGACCAGCTTTTTATTTAATTTTTTTCTATTATGATGATATTATATTTATCATTTGATTTTCGCTATTCCTGAATGGTACAAAACTTTCTGTTGGTTTTAAATCAATAATAAATGGATTTGAGGCTTCAACATTGTTGAAGAAAAAACTTAAATGACTCAAATTTGCAACAACAAAAATCCAGGCCGCCCGGGTGAGGAGAATTTTGCCAAAACGCGGACCTAACTATTTTTAAAGGATGGCCTCATAATTAAAGATTCATTGGGTATATTATATCTCTTCCCTTCAGGTTTTTTGTGATCCTTTTAAATCTCTATATTTGCAGTTACTTATAATCAAGTCTAAAGAATTTGAAATGACCATTCCAGCAAAATGGGTCATAGACAAAGAGGTTTGGTACCCAAATGGAGTGCAAGTTACCAATGCATTTTCGCGATTTTAAGATGCGCGGCCTGACTGGTCTAGGTTTCCTTTTGTGAAATACAAGCTACAAAACGGTAAGGATTATTATTATGTTTTTAAGCAGGCAAAATCACAAGTATATATAGATCTTCACAAAAGAAGACCCTAAAGAATTTCTTTATATTGTTGTTTTCACAGGGAAACTAATTTTTCAATCAAAATTAGTAACTTCAGCAAATTTGCCAAAAAAATATTTATGAAGTTTTTTTGGCTTTCTATTCTAAAGGAGGGAGAGATGTGATGCGGTCGGTGGAATCACATCCTCTGCAGAAAGTGATGCAAACAAGCCCAACCAAAAGGTCAACAAAGGAAAATCACTAAAGCCACTTAAGACATTGAAAAGTAAGTTAAAGCAATAAATTCTCGAATAATTTGTCTAGGAATAACCTGAATTATCCTGCCTTAGTTAAGTTTCTGGCAATTTCATTGACTAAAATATGTCCAAATGCGGGTTTTTACTGGCCCACTATATCTCGTATTAGTATCCTACAGTAATATATTGATCAAACAAAAAATGAAGAAACAACAAAGTTTTTCTTTAAAAATCAGCATAAGCTTTTGGATTAATATGTTATCATTCATGGTCAGTACATATGATAGAATAAAAAAAAATCTCAGGATCAGCACAATAAAATAATACCTATTTTGTTTGTTAATGATGCACATTTTCATGTTTTATCTTAGATTTATCTCATAAGATCATATAATTTTTTTATAATCCAATGCTTCAAAGGTTATGCCAACTTTAAATACGCATCTGGACAAACCTCTTAGTCAGCGAGTACAATTTTTAGTGAAGAATTGTGTTTATTTTCTTTTTAAGCACATTTTTATAGCTCCGAGAATGTTCACGCCCCACAAAATCAATTTTCTCTGTAAACAATTCTAATTGGAGGGTCTCATTTTCACGTTTTACCAAAAAGAATCATTTTGCAAAACTTTTCTGTAATTGAAAAAAAAACATAAAAAGTTCTCTCACTGATAAAAATATCTTTCCCTTTTCACTAATCTTCAGAATGGCAGCATCCCCATCTACTCCAACAAACAATTACACAAGGTGGGGGGTGTACGGATTATCGGTACATCGGTATGAGGCTTTTTTTCGATCGGTATTTCGGGATTAAGGGGTAAAATCGATCGGTACTCGGTATTCCAACCAAGAATCGGTATCGGT
>JAUJPO010061280.1:0-13196 GCA_032270745.1 Tiaropsis multicirrata | reverse complement strand
TGGTGTTGAGATTAGACACGACAAAAATCAAAGAATTAAAGTAAACCATATTAGATGAAAACATTTCAAGTTGACTAATTTTTTAAATGATGATGAAATACTTCAGCGAGCGAAGCGAGCGCAAAATATTTTGGAAATTGGGTTCTAAGATTGATGAAAACTACGAGTAAAGGGGTGCAATAAAGGAATGGGCGCTTAAATTAATTATCAAAGTGAAAAAGAGCGTCAAACTTTCTCCCGTTGGCGCCCTCTCCTTTTTGGCGCCCCCTTTGAAAAACCTCCGCAGGGGGGGGCACTGCCCCCCCCCTGCCACCACGCTACTGCTCCCACCCTACCTTTTCCCCACACCCTGGCTCTTGAAAAATATTTTCCAGCCCCTCCTCCCCTTCCTCAGGTCGTAATAAGTAAAAAGTGAACAGGCTTAACAATAACATTAACAATCAATGGGTTAATAATGAGGTTTTCAAGGTTAATTAGGTTAATGGGGTTAATAACAAGATTTTAAATAGGGTTAACAATGTCAGGGTTGAACAAGATATCTTGAATGTTGAAAACAAAACCATGTCAAAGTATCTTCAATGGAGGTCGATGCAAGGAAAAAAAGGCTACGTAGCAATTATTACTTTGGTTTTTTGAATTTTGAAGGCTCTAAGGTTCTATAAAAAAAATTGCCCCTCTGCTCTTGAAAATAAGCATCCTTTGTCTTGTGTTATAAATAATCCCCCATACTCTGCAAAATGGAAAATTACTAATTCTTAATTACATTACAACAATTTTCTAATTCTTTTTTCAGTATAAGTTTTGAAGAACAATAAAACAAGAAAGAAAAGATGAAAACAAGGTTTACAACTATTGATATCAAAGCTGCATTGGCTGAAATCAATAAAAGGTAAATAATACATATTGTGGTGCTCTATAAAAAGTATTCAGCGAACTCCTAGTGATTGAGCTCCTTTTATATCTGTGTGCCAAAGCTTTAAACCACTTCACCAACTTCAGCAAAAGCCATGGCCAAATATTATTATCCTTGTTTAATTTAGGCAATCTTATATGAATTCTTGATTGTATTTGAAAATGTAATTAAATTGCGTTGAACAATTTGATATTTTTATTGAATGAACGAAGAAATAATTAATTAAACTACAACTACATCAATTTTGAGGATTTTTCTTTAAAAAGTTAAAATCGGTACCCCTTTTTTGGATTTGTTTTATAGGTCAGTTAATTAAACCTTTCCTAGTCACAACTAATTATTTAATTATTACTTTCTAGTGATGCCATTGGCTTACGTGTCATGAATGTCTATGACATTGACAACAGAACATACTTGCTGAGATTGGTACAGTAAGTCATTCTTTTAAAAATCAATAATTATTGAGTTGGTTCTTTACAAGTCAATTCTGGTGTTCATCATGGTTTAAGGTACTTACTTTGTTTAGATATCGCAAATAGATAACGAGTCACATGCTTTTACATTTTCAATGTTTTTAGAGGAGAAACCAAAATAGTGATTCTCATTGAATCTGGTAACAGAATCCATCTCACTGAGTATGACTGGCCAAAGAATATGATGCCTTCTGGCTTTTCAATGAAGGTAATTATGTTATCTTCTTAATTATGTTAATTTTTTTACTGTTTTACTGAGAGTTAGTAGCTTGTTTGTTACTTTCAAAATATTAATCATAATACCAGATCTGAGAAGGTGAAGAACCAAAATAAATATTCTCAGAGACTCATCCAAAGACGACAGGGAAAAAAACCGACCATTCCATTGTTTTCCTTAAAAATTAGGACACTGATATAGCATTGCTCCAATGACACGCTTTTATAGATTCGAGATGTTTTTATGATCCTCTTAGTGGCTTTTTTGTTTGTCTGTTATTGACATTTTTTGTACTAAATGATTTAAAAATTTATATATTTTTTTTAATATTCAGTGTCGTAAACATTTGAAAGGAAGACGTTTGGCATCAGTCAACCAGCTCGGTGTAGATCGTATTGTGGATTTCACTTTTGGTTATGATGAAGCTGCTTATCACTTGATAATTGAACTTTATGATAGGGTATAATAATCAATATTTTTTGTTTCCTGATTCTTTTCATTTGAAATGTTTTTGAATCGCTTACAAATTAAAAAGTTTTTTGCTCAAATGTCACAGCTGTTATTGTAAAATCATTTATACTGCAAACTTATGAAGAGATTCAATCAACAACTCCTTATTTTTGTTGATCGTAAGTGTTGACACTTTTCAATAAAATTTTATTCATTATTTAGGGAAACATCATTTTGACGGATTATGAGTACAAGATTTTGCAACTACTGCGGGTCAGAGCGGACACAGATAAAGATGTTAAATTTGCAGTACGAGAACAATATCCAGTTGAATTAGCCAAGCAATATGAAGGTGTTCCGAGTCAAGAAAGGTTTGTGGAGTGTTTTTCATTTCCTTTTTGATTTTTCTGTTAAAAGGGTATTTCATAAGCATTGTGTCAGAGTCAAAGATTGTGTTAAATGTTATTCAGGGCTGGAAAAGCTGGGAAAATAGTTTTTTTCAGAAAATTGGGTTGGAAAAGCTAGAAATTAAATCACTATTTTTGATCAATTGAACCCCAACCCAGGTCTATGTTTAAGACTATTCTTAGCATTTTCAACAACTTAAGCTAGAAATCAGTGCATGTTTCAGAATTGATATGTTTTTGGTAAGAAAGGGTGGGTGGATTTCTTTTATTGAAAGTGTGTGACTTACCCTTGTTATTTCTACCAATCATTATTTCTACTTTGATTGAAAGGATCCTTGTGGTTTATACAAACCAATATTACCTGATTGAAGATAGTTGGACAGAAATAACATTTTATATAAAAGTATTCCTTGAATTTTTAGAATCAAAACCATTTTGAAGGAAGCAAAACAAGGAGAAAGTTTGAAACGAATTCTAAATCCTAATTTCAGTAAGTGAAATGTTTCTTTAAAGAACATTCTTGTTACCATGTGTATTCTATAATTATGGATGTTTTTCAATGATTATGTCACTTAAAAAAGCCAATTTTATAGAGTGAAAAAGATGAAAAAAGCTTTGTTCTATCAAAAATATTAATTAAGCTTGTTTGCCAAGAAAGAAAATACAATCAAGATATAACTATTTTGTTTTAGTATATGGCCCAGCAGTACTTGAGCACACCTTATTATCAGTTGGGTTAAAACCAAATGGGAAAGTTCCACAACAAATAGATCCAGAGAGTTCTGAAGGTTTGTTTTTAAAATCCTTTTAATTTCTAAATAACGCCACATCTACATCTACCTTGATTACCTTGAATTTTAATCTGTCTCCCTTTTTTCTTTTGTCCCTTTATGAGAGGGATTTCAATATCCTAAATTGTGATTACAATAGATGAATTACCTTTACAGGGCAGTTATTAATTATTGGTTTATGGTTTCAATTGTGTTTTTCTTTTATTCAGTAATTAATAATGTTTCGAATGCTCTACACAATGCTGAAAATATTCTTCAAAGTATACAAGAATCTCCGAAGGTTAGCAATTAATTAGATTCCCGGAAGAATCAACATCATCCTGGTGAATCAACCTAAAATGTACTTATGAATGAATTTTAGAAACTTCAATCAATATTTTTTGTGATTTACCCCATTTAATATCCAAATATCCAATAAGAAAGACTACAAATATACAATACAATATTTGGTAAAATAGGAGTAAAGTTGCCGTGGAATTCTCCAGGGGGTGGAATATGCCGGCGGAGAATTCATCAGGGAGAATTTACTAGACAATGCGATTCATTATAGTGATATCTTTTAAAAAACTGGTTACTTTTCTGACTCAATTATTTTTCATCTTGAAAGTTTAGTCAAAGCAATATATATGATATACTTTTAGGGCTATATCATTCAAAAAGCTGAGAAAAAAGCGAAATCTGAAGAAAACAAGGACGATGAACTCTTATTAACGTAAGTATAGAAATTTTAAAAACCATGGTGATTGCCCCAGAAGACCCACAACGTTGTTCCAACATTGCATCAACATCCAAACAACGTTTTGATATTAAAACAACATTGTTTGGACGTCAAATCAACGTTTCAGGTCTGCTCCTGGGGCTTGTCAATTTCGTTGTGTTTTTGCACCCTCGTTGCAGAGCCGAAGACCTAATGAGTCCAATTACTTGATGTCTTTTTCTTTTACTTTTCAGCTACGCAGAGTTTCACCCTTACTTCTATGTACAGCACCAAAAATCGCCAAATGTTGAATTTCCGAGTTTCAATAAGGTACGTCGCAAAGATTTTTTCATAATGTGTCATATAAATATACCTGTATACCTTCTCATGTGGCTGAACCAATAGACCTTTTCATAAACAACGCCTGCCTCGTTTTGAATTGAGCGCTATGGTAAACCGAATCCTAAGGGAGCTTATCAAAACTTGACTCCGTTGATAGATGTGTAGTTTTGAGTCTCGTAATAATCACCTTGTTAATGGTATGAAAACGAGGCAGTCGTCGTTCGTGATGTAATTTATGAAAATATATATTTGATGGAATCCAAGAGCTGCGATTAGCCGCTATTAGCAGACGAATGTGTTATTTTTAATGGTC
Organism: Tiaropsis multicirrata; assembly: GCA_032270745.1. Taxonomy (NCBI): domain Eukaryota; kingdom Metazoa; phylum Cnidaria; class Hydrozoa; order Leptothecata; family Tiaropsidae; genus Tiaropsis; species Tiaropsis multicirrata. The sequence goes on along the minus strand of JAUJPO010061280.1, from coordinate 8,593 downwards.
GGGAAGCGTGATGGTAGGAAATGATCCGCATTTTTAACACTGCTTAAACAGTTTCTTTTTTATTCTAAATAAGCGAGACATTCCCAACTATCAAGGATCAAGGTTTGGATATTTCCCTGGATTGTTTTCAAGACTGCTTTAATGTCTTAATAGGTCATAAAATTGGTACTTTGTTAGCTTTGGTTTTGATTCTTCTCTCTCTCTCTTTCGTTTATAGTGCGTTGATGAATTCTTTTCGAAATTGGAAAGTCAAAAGATAGACCTGAAGGCAGTCAATGCTGAGAAAGGTGCACTGAAAAGACTAGAAAATGTCAAAGATGATCATAAAAAACGTTTAGAAGCCCTCAAAACAAGCCAGGTAATACCCAGCAGGCACAGAACGTTGAATTAACGTCCAAACAACGTTGTTTCAACGTCAGAACTTTATTTGGACGTTGAAACAATGTTGAAATAGCGTTTTGTGATTGCTGGGTAAAGGCAGATAACATAACGGACAGCTTTGACCTTTTATAATTCCCAACATGGAATGTTGGATGTTTCTCCTCAATTACTGGACATTAATAAGACTTCACGGAATAACAGTTTGATAAGCGTTTTTCTCCTTCCTCTCATTATGTTTTCGCAGAATTTAATTTCACGAATCAGCTATATATTTTGGCTCCTATATTTTTGGCGTGTTTCGTGGAATTTTAAATTCCATGATTTTCCCACGATTTATTCCGCGAGTATTTGAAAAACCTTTTGGTGAAATTTTTTTCTTCCCTTCAAAAGTCTTATACTAGTACTTTAATGAAAATGTTTCTTTTCCATAGGACTTAGATTCAACTAAAGCTGAACTGATCGGAATGAACCTACCCCTTGTAAGTTTCATAAGCAGTATTTTTTTCTGTGACTATTTTTTCTTTGGACTTTGGATAGCTTTTTTTAAACACAAAACTACTGTAAAAAGAGTAATTAAATGATGTATCAATAATGCTTCCACACGAAAAGGGTTTAAAAACTTGCCTGCAACTCAAACAACACTAAGATTTATCAAAGATCTTTGGATTTATCCTTTTGAATAAAAATGACAGTTTTTCCATCAATAAATTTCTGAAGCAATTGCTATTACGTTTGTTTCGAATTATTTTTACTTCGACTTCGACTAGTGTTGCTTGTATACAAAAAGTTTTAGGAGCCGAAAAAGAAATGCTAATTATTTCTTTAAAATCTTAATCACAGGTGGAACAAGCTATTGCAACTATTAACAGCGCGATCGCCAATCAAATCGATTGGGAGGAGATAGAAGAGATTGTAAAAGAAGCTCAAAGTCAACACGACCCCGTGGCCAGTATCATTAAGTCGTTGAAATTGAACGTCAACCAGATTGTTGTTTGTCTTCGGTACGACTCGGTATTTCTTTGTTTTTCCGAGCTCTTTAAAGCTCATCGTCGTCATTCCCTTTCCTAAAATTATCTATCGGTCAAAACTTAGTCGGTCAAAATTATTAGTTGGAGAAAAGTATTAGTTGGAGAAAACAAAATTTTAGTCACTTTTGTCCGACTAGGTAAGGTATTTTATTCTTGGAAATGAACATGATGGCCGATAGTTGTGAGCGAAGAATCAAGCCTCAAGCCTTCTTACTTTATTTCAACTGTTTTCAAAAGATTATGAAATGTTATGAAATCTTCTTGTTGTTAACTTTTGAAGCATTATGTTCTTGAGTGGTATGTTCATGAAAAACGTGTAGTAGTGAGGTCGTTAAGCATAGTTTGGAAGAAAAAAAAACCATGCAATTCGAATTCTCAAGGGACCGAGAATTTCGTTCGAATTACATGAGTTTTCGAATTATAGGAGTTAGAATTACATGGGTTCAACACTGTACATCTCAAAAAAAAATCGTCTGAAATCCGAGCATAGGATCACCCTTTTTTCGGTCATTATAAATCGGTCATTTATCTACAACAACTGAACTATAAGTATACTTGGCTGGAATAGCTCAAGGAAAGAAGTTTAACCGGGTTGGAAGGCTGTACAGGGTTCGAACCTCGTCCAAAAGAATTTACCCAGCAGGTACGGAACATTTTATCGCCAAAACGTAATTTGGAAGTTGAAACGATATTGAAAATAACGTTGTGTCTCTCCAATATCTAGGGACCTTTATGACGATAGCGACAGTGAAGAAGATTCAGATGCTGATGATAGAAATAAAAACAAAAAGGTGAGCGTTCATTATATTGGGCTTTTCCAGAACGGACCTTCATAGAAACCCCTTTTAAAAATTCTAATTATTTTACATTCTATAAAATTGAGAGAACAAAACTTCTCAAAACATTCTGCTCAAAGTCAAAGAAAACTGCCAGCCTTAGAATCTGGCAACTACTCAAAATGGACTCTTCCAGAAAAGAAAAAGAGAACACCCTTGTTGATGATTTCAACATTGTGAGTTTTTTTATTGTATATTTGTATACCTTTTGCAACCTATTGCATGTCAACTTGTACATAGATTTTCATTTATAAGTTTTGTTCAGACGTATAATGTACAGGCCGACACGCGTGTGTTTAACGTTCTTAATAGCCCCTTGCGCAACCTCGCTGGTTTTAGAAATCATCGCCGAAGACCATAGATGTCAACATTGATCTTGGATTGACAGCTTTTGCCAATGCCCGAAGCTTCCACAACAAACGAAGACAAGCAGCCTCCAAGGAAGAGAAAACGATACAAGCATCCAAAAAGGTGAGCGTATGTTCATGTTTGATCAAAATCAGTTAATCAAGGTTTTATTAAATGGTACGGTCAGTCTATTCCAGGCTATAACCATTGGCTATAACCAATGAAGGAGAGTGCAATAATTACCATATTACCTTATATGGAAACGAATTACTCTCCTGGAATAAGAAAGCCTACCTCCTTTATCCGACACTGTATTCTGACTTGTTTCCTTATTTTTTACTGTCCGTTGACTTTCGAAAATGTTAGCGAGGAATAAGCATTATTCTATTTCATCCCAGAAACAACTCCACTTAATTTTAGACTAATTACATGGATCTAAGAATTTAGGTCCCCCCTGAAATCAAGGTACCCCCTAAATATAGACATTCGTAGATACCCCCTGTGAATAGGTACCCCTAAAGAACACATATTAGTAGGTACCCCCTGTGATTTGGCACCTCGTGTAATTTAAGGAAATCCTTACTCAGCACCCCTGAATCTCAAAGAATTGAGGCTTCCAAGTTGCCTAAAATAGATGTTGGATCATTTAACAACTTGGCCTTTGCTACTGAATATTTCTTCAGCCCCCAGACCTTATAATAAGAAAAAATGTACCCCCTGAAATCAAAGGTACCCTCTAAAATTTTGGTTGTTGCCCCCCCCCCCCCCTCCTGCGGCCAGGGGGTAATGCTATGACTAATACCTATTTGAAGTATCTATATTTGTCCTAAGTGCCCTAACTGTAGAATTTAACTCGAGAAACTAAAGATTAGATTACTTAGCTTGAATTCAAATCCTTTTTTATGATATCTTTGTCATTATCTTTTAATTTGTTTGTAGGCGTTGAAATCGGCTGAACAGAAGACTAAAGAAACATTGAAAGAAGTACAAACAGCCAAGATGATTAGTAAAACGAGAAAAGCTAATTGGTAAGTCTTAAATGTAAATGAATCAGACTATTAGTTCTCATGTAGTAACGTAGACAGGGATGACGCAAAGTCTGTGTTGGATAGAGCTTATGTTTTACGATGCATCAAACATCACCTACACACACCACCAGCACTCCTACACAAATTTTGCCCCATCCCTGGCTACGCCACTGCCATAAAAATTCGTTCTTTTTTTATTTTATCTGAGCGGAAGTATTACATTCTGCTTTCTGCGTGTTAGAAGATTTTTCTCTGGTGCAGGCGGCGGGGGTTTTGATGATAAAAACTGACTTTCCCTCTGATACTACGTTGAATCTTCTTGCAAAATACTGGACTTTAGAAAACTGAAAAAATCAATGATTCTTGTTTTATTTCACCAGGTTTGAAAAGTTCTATTGGTTTATCAGTTCGGAGAATTACTTGTTGGTGGGCGGTCGTGACCAACAGCAGAATGAGCTGCTTGTCAAAAGATATCTACGTCCAGGTAAGCTTTTTTCGAACTGTTATTTGAAATATCTATTGCGTAATCTTTTACTTGCCACCAGTTTTGAATTTTTAACAATTAAACCAGTGGCAAACATCCGGCTTTTTTGGGACGTAATGAATGGATATCATGAATTGCTAAGTTAAAATCTACCCATTACATTAAACAATAGATATTTGGTTCTCTACTACTTTTGATTTTGGCTTTACAATTCACACGTCATGTTTGCATTTTTCCAAAGAAAATTGAGTTGAGAAACAGATACGGCAATTTAGCTTGAAAATCCAAATAGTTTAACTTTTACAAGCAGTAGGAAAATATTTAGACTCAAATTTTACAACAACAAAAAAATTCCCGGCCGCCCGGCTGGAGAAAGTTTTACTGACCTGCGGACCGGAAACATACAATTTTTACCGATGGCCTAAGAAATTAATGATTATAATAATATAAAGTTTTGTATTTCTATAAAACGAGGCGAATTTTTTTCTTCCTAATTGCATGAAATTACTGTCTCAGGTGATTTGTACGTGCATGCGGACCTTCATGGAGCCAGCAGTGTTATCATCATAAACCATAGCAAAGGCGACATTCCTCCAAAAACGTTAAACGAAGCGGGCACCATGGCTATTTGTTACAGTGCCGCATGGGAAGCGCGCGTTGTGACGAGTGCTTGGTGGGTACATCACAATCAGGTAAAGAAATAACGAATTTTGTTTGGCGTGTGTTAAGCCTACTTTAGTTGGTCGGTTTTTTGTCGAATGTCGAAGCTGATTTGAAAGGTGAAGTAGGCTAAAGATCGGCCGTCTAAATTCAAAGTTTTTGTCAATGACTTCTTTCAAGTTTTTGACTGTCGATCTTTTTTTCATAAAAGATTGGTTGAATCTTGAATTGAATTACTATACTCATGAAAGCAGTAGAATCTTTCTAAATCAGAGGTTCAGTTGTAACACTGAAGTTGGTTGTTTTAGTTTTAATTCGCTATTTAGACGAGAGTTTTCGGCCCAGACCCTTTGACCATACATGTATTACTTAGTCTTAGGGACTAATCACTGTGACTGATTTACATTTACAAACTTAAGCTTTTCTCAGCATATCAAACAATTTTCACTAGACTAGTATAAATTTACAAACATCATCGGATTTTTATTATAGGTCTCTAAAACGGCTCCTTCTGGTGAATACTTGACCACCGGTAGTTTCATGATTCGCGGAAAGAAGAATTACCTGCCTCCTTCGCATCTGGTGATGGGATTCTCTGTCATGTTCAAACTAGAAGAATCGTCCATTCCTAACCACGCCAAAGACCGTCGCGTGAGAATGATCGAAGATGATGCTGAATCACAGGTAAATATTTTGTTTCCCAAGTTAAAAAATCCTAAATTCTAATAATTTGTCGTTATTTATCCTTATGTCTTAAAATTTGTTAGCAGTCTATTTACTCAGCTATATTTAAACATTTCTTAGGTTGATACTGGGGCAGACGAGGAACAAGAAATTCCTTTGGATAACGACGACCTTGATGACGACGAGACAGCTCTTTCGCCGGTCAGTGAGGAGACCATTAAAAGCGCTATGGAGAAATGCGATATAAAAGAAGAAGAGGTAGAGAATGGTGAAAATGATTCTCCTACACAGAAAGAGGCTGAAGAATGTTCACTTGAAACAAACCAAGAAAATGAAGATGATGCCGAAAGAACTTCTTTAAAAACTGGAGAAAAAGAAAAGCAAAATGAAGGAGAAAACGAAAAAGACCAAGAAGTTGAAGAACATACAAATGAAGAGGATAGTGACGGGGAAGAGGATTTTGAATATCCAGACACAAACATTGAATTACAATACATGGGTGGTGATAAGTATGTGTTTTTGTTTTGTTTTTTTTGACGTTTGGTGCTATCATAAGAGGATGAGATGATGAGATAGAATTTTAATCTGTTGACATGCGCCGTGTGCGTTGACATAAATGCTGTGTAGGTCGATCTTTTTCGGCATACTTGAAAAGTAGAACCCTTAGGTGAGACCCTAAAAAATCTTAAAAAGTTAGACCCTGAGCCCTGAGGTGGGACCCTCTTAATTCAAGATTTTAGGGTCCCAATTCAAAGTCCTACTTAAGAGTTCCGGGTCCCATTTTTTAGTATGCCATCTTCTTCCACGATATATTTTATATGGATTCTATGATTGCTATCAATTTCCCAGATTTCCAGTGAAATATTAATTTTTCAAAGCAAGAGGGAAAAAAAAGCTGTTAAAAAAAGTGTAATGTGAGGTGTTCTTAATCAATTCTATTTTTATATTCTTCATTTCTTCGATTTCAAATAACTTTCAGGTTTCAATTACAAAGAGGAGAATCAACATATTCCAACGATGCATCATCGAAAACTGAATTTGATGAACAATCAGGAGAACAAAAGAATGAAGTAAATATCACTCCTTTTTATGTGTAGAATTTCATACAGGTTTTTTTTTCAAGAACAAACCATTTTGATATGAGAACAGACTGTCTAAATCGAATTTTTGAAAAATCGTTTAAAAATTGTGAGGATCCGATTAAAAGTTCGATCAATAATATCACAGCAGCTCGATTGAGTTCGATTATAACTGCGAAACTATTGATTATTAATCGAAGAACATTTTTAGGTAGATTTCTCAAGAAAATTGATTGAGAACGACTACTGTGATATGGCCCTTTTTCATTAAAAATAAGAACATTTTATTAAGACTCGACTTCAGAAAAGTTGAGAAAATCTCAAAGGCTTCCTTTTTTTCCGGCTATCTAAGACCTAAGCCCCAAAGGAAGCCTTGAGCTGTTCTTAACTTTTCTGGAGTCAAACCTTAAAATGTTCTTGATTTTCTTTATATTTTTTTTTTAGAATCGGAAGCCGAAGTTATCAAAGAAACAACGAAGGTAACTTATATATATACTGAAGATATGTAATATCAGTCATTTTAAGGAGAGAAAATATTTGATATAATTATAAGAAACTTAAAAAGATCTAACTAAAAACAGAAAATAATGTTTTTGTATTTTTGAATATATATATAATTGTGTGGCTTTTCCCAATGGAATATGATTGACTCTAGCCTGTACCAAGCCCTACTTTTTTATGTAGATGACGATAGTAGGGTTTGTTACGTTTAGAATGATTTTGTGTTTTCAAAAAGCCCCTCGTGAAGTGGAAAAACAGAAATGTTAATCGACCCGTTGTGCGGGATGGTACAGGCTAGGTTGATCCTTGAAATTTGAAATTTCTTCAAATACTAGGGAATTCCTTTTGTGTCTTGTGATTAAGACTGTTCATTGCCTATTGTTTATTATTATCAGGGAAATTACGGACATTGTTTTTCTCTCTTAGAGATTTAAAGAAGCAAAAGAAGCAAGGGGCAGAAACAACGAGCGAACAACAACAAGACGACAGTCTTCAACAAAATGTTCAAGAACACAAACCACCAAACACTGACGAACCTGTTGTAAGTATTCTAAAGGTTTAGAATCTTTAAAGTTCCTGAAGCAGGGAAGCACATGCACCAATCGTCGCATACAACTAGGATACAACTAAGTCCTCTTATCTTCATTTCAATTCAGTTCATATATAACCAAGCCGTGATGTCCGTGAAAAGAATCGAAGGACTAACTTTAAAAAATACTTATTTCTTTACCGTGTTTCTGCTATCTATATAGAAAGTTTTTCAAAATGTAGAGCAAAGACTGGTGTGTCCCACATTAAATTTAGGGGTAATACTAAAACACACAATCACCCACAACAACCCACAACCAGTCAGAAAAAAGCACAACCAGCCACAACCAGCCAGAAAAACTTAGAAAACATATTATTTCTTAAAGTAAATGGCTTATTTCTTTTGGAATTTAACCTGAAACCCCTCATTCAGTGGTGCGGCGGATACAGAAAAGGTTCTCAAAATGTTTTACTTTTGTTCATCTTCCTTATTTGAAATTCAACCTTCTTCGTTAATATTTTGAGCATCTTCTGAATTCGAACCATCATCTATCTGATTGGTACAAAATTGAACATAGTTTATGCTCTTTATAACCATTGGCTTGTTATTAAAAACTTCCTTTTTGGTTATTTTTGAACATGTCTTGGAAAAAGGGGTGTTTTGCCATATCTTCCAAATTGTCTATGATTGCCCATATTGAGCATTTTATATGCCATTGTTTTAGTTGTTAGCTGTTTGGAAAGATCAAAACAAAATAACAATCTACTGTTTATATTGCTGGAAGAATTGTACAATTTCAAGTATATCTAATTTTTTTGTCTCGAACTCAAAGATTTCAAATCTTAAATTAGGTCTCAAAGGCGTTAATTCCAATTTCCTGCAGTTTTAATTTCAGAATTGAATTTTATAATTCGCACCAGAAAAATGCTAAAAAAATAATATAAAATGGCTTATAATTTTGAAAACTTAGGGGACACCCGGGTTTGAACCAGGGACCTCTCGATCTGCAGTCGAATGCTCTACCACTGAGCTATA
>JAUJPO010061258.1:0-10763 GCA_032270745.1 Tiaropsis multicirrata | reverse complement strand
TTAGTCTATTTTGAGCAAACCTAGACCTATTTCGACGTAAGTTAGTCTATTTTGAGCAAACCTAGACCTATTTCGACATAAGTTAGTCTACTTTGAGCAAACCTAGACCCTTTTCGACCTAAGTTAGTCTACTTTGAGCAAACACAGGACCATTTCGACCTAAGTTAGTCCATTTTGAGAAAACCCAGACCCTTTTCGAACTAACCTAGCCAATTTTGAGAAAACCTAGACCCACTTCGACCTAAGTTGGTCTATTTTGAGCAAACCAAGACCTATTTCGACCTAAAAGTTAGTCCACTTTGAGCAAACCCAGACCTATTTCACCTAAGTTAGTCCACTTTGAGCAAACCCAGACCTATTTCGACCTAAGTTAGTCTACTTTGAGCAAACCCAGACCCTTTCGACCTCAGTTAGTCTATTTTGAGCAAACCCAGACCTATTTCGATCTAAGTAAGTCTACTTTGAGCAAACCCAGACCCTTTTCAACATAAGTTAGTCTTTTTTGTGCAAACCTAGACCTATTTCGACTTAAGTTAGTCTACTTTGAGCAAACTCAGACTTATTTTGATCTAAGTTAGTCTACTTTGAGAAAACCCAGGCCCGTTTTGACCTAAGTTAGTTTATTTTGAGAAAACCTAGACCTATTTCGACCTAAGTTAGTCTACTTTGAGCAAACCCAGACCCTTTTCAACCTAAGTTAGTCTTTTTTGAGCAAACCTATACCCATTTCGACCTAGGTTAGTCTATTTTGAGTCAACCCAGACTCATTTAGACTCAAGTTTCTCTGTCTTTGTCTGTCTGTCTATTTACAGCCATCCCTAACCCGTATCAAATTAAGTCAGTCAATTTGTAGTTAACCAAAAGCTATTTAGACTTACCTTGGTCAACTTTAAGCCAACCTAGACCTGTTTCGTTGTAAGTTGTCTTCTTTGAACTTAAATCGACTCGACTTAAAATCTACCTAATTTGCCTAATTCTGAACTTTTGACTTAAGTTGGCCCACTGATAGCCATCATTTATACAGTTCTATAAACCTAGTACCAGCTAAATAAAACATTTTTGACTTAAACTACCTACTTGTAATTATACCGAACCCTGTTTGAATGAATGTAATACTTTTATTTGTATTTATTTCCAATAGTTCCATTACACGTATCAAAATGGCCGCTATGTTAAGAGCTCTCGCTAAACCATTGAATATGGCCGCTGGTGTCGGTGCCGCCGTATTGGGTATGGCTGCCGGTGCTATGGGATTCCCTGATGCTGCCAACGAATGCAAGTCTCAGGTAAAAAAAGCCTACAGACAATTCATGCCCTGCATGGATTACCCTGACTTATCCAAACACAACAATTGCCTGAGTAAAGTTTTGACACCGCAAATGTATACTAAACTACGCGATTTGGTAAGTTTCATATAATTTTTTACAATCACTAAATCTATTCATACATCTTAGCACTGTAATACACTTATTATTGTGTAATACACTTATTATTGTGTAATACACTTATTATTGTGTTTATATTGATTTTTTTGATTTTAGTATGTATATATGTATTTTAAGTGTCCTACCACTACTTCTACAACTACAAAGTCTTCCTGTACAAAGACCATAAAAGAGTGACAGAGAAGACTTCTTGTGTGATTTTCAGAAAAAAATATTGTTTGTTGCACGCTTTAAATTTCAAAGTATTTGTTTACACATTTTTCTTGTAAATAAAACTTAAAAAAGCAAATTTTGTTGAAACTTTCCGACTCATTTGGCATGTCATTGATCTGGTTTACAGAAACTGTAATTAATTATTTGGGCCTCCTGCTTTTTGTTCCCTTGGTTATCACTACCCAACGTCAATTCCACCCCCCCCCCCCAAAAAAAAAGGCGCACTATGGCCTTGGCTATTAGCTAGTTATATATATAGACGGTTAATTTACTGAACCATTTCTCATGTTTTAGCAAACACCATCTGGCTACACACTTGATATGGCCATCCAAACTGGTGTTGACAATCCAGGACATCCATTCATTTCAACAGTCGGTGTTGTTGCCGGTGATGAAGAATCTTATGAAGTCTTCAAAGAGTTGATGGATCCCATCATCCAAGACAGGCACAATGGTTACGGACCAAACGATTGCCATAAGACGGATCTTGATGCCTCCAAAATTAAAGGTACATACAACTTGGAATTGAAATGGAATTGACACTTTAACTATAAACTTAATGTACTTTCCCTTTCTGTTCATTGTCTGAAAACCGTTTTCTGGATCAAACCTAATCTATTCAAGATAAGGTGAAATGCAAATCGTAATAATATATTGTCAATCGTTAAATCATTTAAAAGCATCATTTTTAACAACACCTCTCGCCATTCTTAATCAAAAGAAAGTCAAATCTCATGCATTTGAGATTTACCAGCAATAGTAAGTACTGGCATATATCCGACATTGTGTATAACTACTTTTGATATTTAGGTGGTAATTTTGATGAAAAGTATGTTTTGAGTTCACGTGTACGAACAGGACGTTCCATCAAGGGGCATTCCCTTCCACCGCATTGCACTCGTGCTGAACGTCGCAGTATTGAACACATTGTCACATCTGCTTTGAATTCGTTGCAAGGTGATTTGTCTGGTACCTACTATCCACTATCTGGAATGACCGACGAAGAGCAAGAAAAATTGATCGATGATCATTTCTTGTTTGACAAGCCAGTGTCTCCATTGTTGACATGCGCTGGTATGGCTCGTGACTGGCCTGATGCCCGTGGTATCTGGCACAACAAAAATAAGAATTTCCTCATCTGGGTCAACGAGGAAGATCACACTCGTGTCATCTCAATGGAGAAGGGAGGAGACATGAAAACAGTCTTTCAACGATTCTGCCGTGGATTGAAAGAAGTTGAGAAACATATTGAGGAACATGGCCACGGATTCATGTGGTCCAAACGTCTTGGATATATCTTGACTTGTCCATCCAACCTTGGCACTGGTCTTCGAGCTGGTAAGCTGATAGCATTTTGTCATATGATTTAAATTCCGGCCCAATATCTACATTGAAAGCAGGGAGATCTCTGCAAAGTCGACCAAAGCACTGGGTGTTTATCTGTAATTAAACACCACCAGGAGAATGGAATTTATTCTTTGGGTGTGTCTTCCACTGAATAATTAAATTTATACCATTATTATTTCAATCTTAGGTGTTCACGTTAAGTTGCCAAATTTGTCGAAAGATAACCGTTTCGACAACATCCTCCACGCATACCGTTTGCAAAAGCGTGGAACAGGAGGTGTAGACACTGCTGCTGTTGGCGGTACCTTCGATATCTCAAACTTGGATCGTCTTGGACATTCTGAAGTTGAACTGGTTCAACAAGTTATCAATGGCGTCAACAACTTGATTGACATGGAAAAGGCCTTAGAAAAGCGTAAGAAAATTGACAGCCTCTTACCAAAAAACATGAAGTCTCTATAAGACTTTAAAATCATATAAAATTATTTAAAAAAAAAAAAATTATTTAAAACCCATTGAAAATGTAAAAAAAAGTAAAAAATTCTCACAAAAAAAACAAAAAACACAAAAAAACTAAAATAATTCTAAAAACTAATTACGAAAATAAAAATTCCTATCTGTCAATTTTTTTTCCCAACTTGTAAAAATCAAAATATCCCCAAATTATTTGATAGAAGGTTAAGGAATGCTAGCTTTATCAAAAAAATAAAAAATAAAATTTAAATAACATCATAAATTTACAAAGATTCTGAAAGCCTATAACCACTGCAAGAAGTACCTGCCAATTTCTTTCCATGTCCACACAGTTACACCCCCACGAAGGGCATGAAACCACCATTCCTATTTAAAATTTCTCTTCGAACGTCAAGTTATCAACTTTTTTTTTCAAGTGTGTATTAAAATCTTGTAAAAAAGTGTAAAAATAGTCTTTCTTCATTCTTTTTAAATTAGTCTGAAAAAGTTTTACAACGAGAAAAGCTTTGGATACCTCAAAATTAGAAAACTTCTAGGAAAATCAATTTAAGCTTATCGAGCGTCCGGGCGGAGTCTGCTCTAAGTGAGAATTGATTTTTTGGACTTTAACTTTTTTTTAGTGTATCTCTATGATAAAATGTTCGTTTCTTAAATAATTTGATAACCAATGACGTTCGAATTCCCCCCCAAACATCCCCAAAAAGCCTTCAAGGCAACTTTAATTGAACGGGTTAGGGATAAAGTGATAAAGCTACCTCAAAGTTTAAAACCTTCTATCAAGTAACATATTGTTAAATATCTCTTCTATATCTTTTTTGTACATTATATTCATATTTATTACTTCAAATATATATCACTAAAAAAAAAACCTTGTGTGTCAACTTTCTTCTCCTATTTTGAGATTGTAGAAAAGTAAGAAAACTAAACTGAATAGAGAAATAATCGACAGCAAAAATGAAATGGACGACCGAAACATCATAATTCTAGAGTATATTCATGAAGCACTACGTGCGGGACGAAAGAAACGAGATTCCTTGCAACGAAGCGCAAATACCAAACACTAAACGCAAGGGTGTTGTTAATCAAAGAAAAACAGATCAAAGCTTTTAAAGACAAAAGAAAAGACAAAATAAAATAAAATGGTCTCACATACCTTGGATCTCATGATGATAATTTTGGAGCAACGGCTTTGAGCAAGTTCGCATGCTTTGCAAAGTAGATCTTTACTTTCTCTGGTCAGTTTGTCACAATCTGATTTATCCAGGAATGCGTTCAAATTGCTAAAAGTATAAAGAACAATATTATGTATAAATGCAAATTAAATGAACCAGCCGAGGAAGGTCAGCCAAAATAGCCTAGAGAGCATAAATGGATTAACAAAGTAAAATATGCTTGTTGCGCTGATTAGGAGCGCTATACTATCGGCTTAGAAATGTAAATAATAAAATAAAACAATTCGCGCCAAAATCATTTCCCGGAAAAAATCCGATAGGAGATCGGAAGAACTTTTTTGCCGTCTTACGACGACTATGGAAAAAATTAATTGTTAGGTTATATAAAAGTCTACATACATAATTGAATCTAGTATGGAAAATAAAAATCAGACCTCCCAGACGACCTCCTCTTGGTGGGAGTTGGAATTTTGATTTCAGATGCGGGTTAAGCTTTATACTAGGGGTTAAGCTTTATGCCGGGGGCTTATTCATTTAGGTGGAAATTGGAGTCTTTCACACACTTTCTATTGATTGATCCAGCATTTTGTAGAAAAGTTTTGTTTATCAAATGTCTTGTAAATTCATCATTACCTTTTCTACATTTTGAAATTACCCAGTTATGGGAAATTCAAAGTATATTTACTGTCCTTCCGATAAAATACTGTTTTGAGGTGGGACTATACAGCAGATATTTCTGGTAGGGGATTGATTTGGAATGTGCTGGGACTGAAAATTTTAGTACGCTATGTTCAGGAGAATTTAAGACAAAAAGAAAGAAAACTTTTGAAAGGACATTTTTAGGGTTTTAGGACAGATGTGAGGCCTGGGTTTTTAGTTTTCTTGAACCAGAGCAAAGAATAGTCAGTATTATTCTGATCACGGCAAGATGTAAATTTGGTCATGAAAAATCCAGCGAAATACAAAAAAAAATGAAGGAAATTATGGTTTACTCTTCAACAAGTAGATAATCCTCATCATCTTTAGTTGGTGGTTCGTTTTGTGACAAGACATGTTCTTTCTTGATGCCGGCTGCTAATGCAAATACACTCACCAAACCATCGTGTATCACCTGAAGAAGTAAATATACTAAATGAAGTTGCAAGTATAATTCCAATTCTTCATGAAAGAAGATTATTGCTTTCGGATTGCTATCTATCCTACGCGATTCTGTCTAAAAACCTCAGATTTACGGACGGTTTTATACAAAAACTTTTAGAAAGGATGGCTCAAAATTAACATATAAGTGCATAAGAGGGCTTAGAAATTCGAAAGTACTTCTGGCCAGATTTTCATTTTCTAACTTTTTTATTCAGACATTTTCTTTATCGTATTATAATTCAGTTCATAAAAATAACTTCATCGCCTTCGTCACCGAGGAACAACCAATTGACAGTTTTTAAGTAAGAAAAAAAAATTTCTCCAAAATTAATAAAAGAAAATGTCAACCGGCCGGCCGCAAATACTTTTTTTGACTTTTTTGAGATAAATATTGGATGACCACGGCAAAGTGTTTATAAAAGGTTTAATCAAATAACCGTAACTTACTTTCATATTTTTCAATACTTGTAAAACGACACAAAATACAGCTTCTAAAACCATCAACCATTCGTTGTAATCTAATGAACGGATGAAATCACCAAATTTTGCACTGAAAAAAATAATATCAAGATTATTAAGTCGCAACTGTGTTTCAATCGTGTGTTCATTATAAATAATCACCAAATATATAGGCTAAAGTTTAGTTGTTGTTACGGGATACGTGAAACTCAGAGTTCTAAACAAGAATTTTTTGATTTGATTTTTGATGATGTCACATTATTGAAAAACCTTTAGATTCCTTCTTGTACATTGAGGGACACACTTTGTTGTTCTTCTTAATAAAATAATATACCTTTGTTCCTCACTGGCTTCAACTTCAACTTCTTCTGGCACTGCATCATGGGCTGTCTAGAAATTAAGTGGTAAAAATGCTCCATACCGAGTGTTTCATAAAAAAAGTCAACTTATGAGAGAACTAGAAATGCTATAAGTTGCAAGAGGAAAAATTAACTTGATTATAAATAAATTCGAATATTTTGTGAATTTTTTTGACTTAAACATACCTCTCCTGTATGTGCTATGCCAGTTTTACAAGGAGAGAAAATGGCACAACTCTCGCGTTAGCAGCGCTTCTGGATTTGTTTTGAGTATGTTCTTTGTTCTTTGAGTTAATGATAAACTAATCTTGAAGCGATGCTGACTAATTGACTAATACTATGATTTTCCAAATAGGCAGCCTTTTAAGTATCATGCATGAAGAAAATATATTTTTATAGTGTTTTTGTGAATTCGAATTTAATACACCTTTTTATACCGAAAATGACGGTTTTTTGAAAATGAAATTTGCTGTTTTTTCTCAATATATTTTGAAAGCAAATTCAAAGCATTTTAGCTCAACATTTAAGTTAACCCTTCTGCTTTCCCGAAATTTAAAATCTCTAATTCGCAAGTATTTATCTCGTGAAATTTTGCTATTATTTTCAATTCCCCAAAAAAATATCCTAAATAAACTAAATTATGTGAAATAATAGCGAAAGTTTGTCTCGCGAAAATTTGCGATTTTTTCCAATTTGCGAAAAATTCGCAAATTTTTTACCGCTCGCGAAAGTTTTTTTCCACTAAAGTGAGTTAATTTGTACCTACGGACAGATCAAGAAACGTCCAATACAAAGGTTAAAATAGTGCGGATGTTTTTGTCTACCAGTTGATACCCCTTAAAAAGTCACAATTTTGGTTGTGGAGAATCACATTATGAACCAAGGCTGATGCTAAATATAATTTTGGAGGGTCATCAATCAACAAAAAAAACTCAAATAGCGTTGCTGTCACGTTCAGAAAAATATTACACGCGCTTGAATATTGAAAGCATTAAAATTTAATTTTATCACAAAATTTTACTAAATGACTATCTTTAAAAACCATTGCCCGGGAAGAAAACCATATAAGGTAGACTCTCAGGGCAGAAAGTCTTAATATGGAGTTATGGAGTTATCTATTTTTTGTAGTTTTTAAGGGCTATCTACTGGTAGGGGGCACATTTTTTTTTGCTTTATACAAAGTACTTTTTTTTAAATGACCAGGTATGGCGTATTTCAAAATGGTACTTCAAGGTTGAAATATTTATGATGTAACAAATAGCCCGTTTGGTCATAATGGCTCCCGGGCCGCCTGTTGTAACCAACAAAACTAAAGTTATAAAACTAAAATCAAAGGTACCTGTTTAATACTTTTCTTGATGATTGAAAAAGCTTCTGTTTTATAAAGTGATAAAAAGTCCGATTTCTTCTGCCGTAAAAGTCCCAATACTACTGCCAAAAGTTTTTCCTAGAAACAAAAAAAAAATAGTACAAAATTGAGATACAATCCTCTGAGCAAAAACGAAAAAACAAAATAACTGAAAAATCTCTTTAATCCAAACAACTCTGATTCAAATTTCCTGAGTACCTTCTGTATCCGACATTGCTTCATATAAAACAGGCAAGAAAGAAGACAAGGCAAAAAAATAAAAATCTACTTCTTCCAGTAGCTTGACATCTTCTGCATACGGTTGATTCAATATTGTAACAGCAAAATCCAAGAAATCTGTGGCCATCATCCTTTCAATGACCTTTTGCATCTCAGTCAGTTGTGAACCAAGATGTCTGAAAGAAAATAATGATCATGAACGTTAAAAAAATCCTGAAATTTATATACAGGACTAGCCGTTATATGTATAAGAGGCGCCCAGTCACCTCCTGTAAATTTTGGTAAAAGAAAGGGATTAGATTCTAATGAAGCTCCAATCACCTGAAACACTGAAGACCAGCCAATTCTTGTTGCAAAACCTCTAATGAAGTATCGATGAGGTCTAAGGCACTGACGAAGTCTGCAGTAGCTAACAGAAGTTGGATTGTGGGTTGAGTTTGATGAATGAAAGTCATTAATTTCAGCTAAAATGAATGAAGAAAGTCAAAAATTATGTTTAAAATCATACGAGGTTCTAAAAAGATTTCCCATCTTTTGAAAAAACCTCTCGTGATATAGAACTTCTGAGAACTACCAGACAAAATCTAGGAAAATCGGAGTCTTATCCTTCTCAGCAAATTATTGAAGCTTTTAAAACAACACTTATTATAATCAAGCCATTTACTCAAAAGAAATTGACGCCAAAACGTTTAAAAAACGCCACAACATCAAAACATCAAAATGGCTACCTTTTCTTCAACAACTTCATAACGTTGACGAAGACGTATTAATCGCATGACGTTGAGGGGTTCTTCGATCAGATGAGTTCGAATGTTTAGTAATTTTGTCCTACGATAGAAAAGAATTTGGTAAAAAAATAGAATACAACCGAATGATTGGACCTTTTCGTTGGTATTAAAGCAATAAAAGAATAAATAATAATAATAAAGTGAAACTTCAATTCCCGTGAGGGGGAGGGGGGTAGTGACCTTGACGACCGACGGGGACGTGCTACCCGGCGTTCGAAAAGTGGAGCCTGTCAGAGACTAATTTTTTATAAGTTTTTGGCAAATTGTTAAAATTGTCAACAGGTAGATTGTCAATTCAAGTAGATAAATGGTCAAAATTCAAACACTTATATAAGAATTAAACCATTATACTTTATCAAATTCTATCATCACAATATTAGAGAGATCTCACCAACAATAATATAATGCATTGAGATTTGCCTAATTTCTCTCACTTTGCTTTGGTACTTAGGATCTTTTGTCAAAAATTAATAAACGGAGGGGGGGGGAGAGGTTATTCGGCACCTGAGAATACTACAGAAATTACAGTATGTACCTTAGTGTTTGAACCTCTGAACAAGAATTTTTGACCTCGCTTTGTAAGGATTCTTGTGAACGCATTGCATTAAAAAAATCGTCAGCTTTTGTTGCAATTTGTTGTGCCAAATTCACTTCTGCAACATCCAAATAGTGTGTAAGCTGAAAAAAATAATTATATAATTTAATTTGCGTTTAGGAAGAGAATCCAATATGTCTTCAATAAAAACCTTGGTTCTCTACGAAAAATAGGACGATATTTCAAAAAATTATTGTGCGAAAAACTTTTAAAAATGAATAAATTGATACCTATATTGATTTTAATGTGTTTTTAAAAATTTTGAAAAGTGAATTTTAAGAAGTTGTTTAATTCAGGTTACATTATTTGAGAAAAAATTGAGTTTGTTGCATAATTCTTACGGCCCAAAGACGTTTTTTTAACACACCCTGTATTTGGAAAGACAAAATATCTCTATTTATATTCAAAAACTAACTTACTTTCTCTTGAAGAAGTTTCCCAGAATTCTTTTGAGTATTCTTGTTTGTCTTTTGAAAATTTGACCATGGAAAAACTTCATGAAAAGTATCTGGCTCTTCGAGATTGAAATTCGGTTTCAAGAACACCTAAGATAGAAGGTTAAGTGTCAAATATTTACAACATCTAAACATGTATCCAATATTTTTGAAAGTTGACTTAGATTTGATACTTATGTTTGTTTTAATCAGTTCCTTGCAGACGTTCAATTTAAAAAAAAAATCAAAAATCAAAAACACTACTAATTGAGAAAAGGATGTTATGTGAATATTACAGATCAAGCCAAAAATAAATTCTATAGGAAAATACAACAAATTCACCTCCGGAATCAGATCGGATTCATCAGTGTGCAGATCTGTTATGAAAACAATAAATATAATATATTTTATCGTCGACCCAAAAAATATCAGCGTTTTGATTGGTCGAGAGAAGGGCCATATATTTGATATTTCATATTTTACATTTAAAAATATAACCGCGTTTTTTTTCGGGGGACTGGGAAGCGAGAGAAGAAAAATCAAAACAAACAATCTTTGGAAATTAAATGTTGTAAAAAATTTAAATAAACAGTTTCTGTAACAAAATTACTTTTTAGATCTTTCAAAAAACGTCTGGTAATCTCTGGGTAATTTTTTTCACAAAATAAAACAAATGAAAACATCGTAAAGTTTTGACTCTTGCTTTTGTGCTTGACGAGAAATAATAACCATCAATAAAATTAACCAAC
>JAUJPO010061236.1:0-13200 GCA_032270745.1 Tiaropsis multicirrata | reverse complement strand
CCAGCAGCACATCAGAGCATAGAACAAAGGAAT
Source organism: Tiaropsis multicirrata (assembly GCA_032270745.1). Taxonomy (NCBI): domain Eukaryota; kingdom Metazoa; phylum Cnidaria; class Hydrozoa; order Leptothecata; family Tiaropsidae; genus Tiaropsis; species Tiaropsis multicirrata. The sequence goes on along the minus strand of JAUJPO010061236.1, from coordinate 13,167 downwards.
TTGAACTGATGTGAGTCTTTCTCTTTCTTTATATGTATTATGATTAAGTTCAACTTCTTACGGGAAATTTAAGGCAAAACAGACAATAAGGGACGCGATGTATACTCATACCTCCTTATATTGGAAGAGGGTTTCGCGGTTGGTTGATTTTCAGGGCTTTATATTCACTCTAATTATAAGTCAATAACTTATAAGGGCAGGGTAGAGTTTTTTGTGTGTTAAATTCTGAATTTATCGTACTTTTGCAGAATTTTTTTTCACGATTTATTGCGCCGAAACGAAAATTACTTACGGTAAATCTTCTGAAAAGCCTTTAAAATAATCCTCTTATAGAAGACAATAAAATAACATTCATACCTGATTGAAGCTTCTTTTCACAACTTCCGACCCATTGATGGTCACTACTTGCGTGAATTGTTCGCACGGTTCCAACAAGTTTAAGATTTCTTTTTGCTGAGATCGCTAAAACAAAATGAAACAAGACATGAAGTCTTGAGGTCGAAAAAATGTTGTGCAATTCATTAAAGTATGTTACAAAAAGATATTGTCAGTAACAACAGTTAATATGTAGAAACCAGGATGAAAAACAAAATACTGTCCTGGTTTCTACATTGAAGCAATTTTTACTGACAATCTTTTTGCAACAGTAACTAATTGTTTCTTTGCTTAAAAAGTAAAAGGAATATGCTGACTCTAAGAACCGATTGATAAAAACTAATGAAACTTCAAGAGAACCAATAGCTAAAAAAAGTTGCTTCTTTTATAATAAACCCATCATCGCAATCTCAAAAAAAAATTCGAAATATTCTCCTAAGGTAAATTGAAAAAAAAGAGTAAAAAGTCAGCGCTCTAAAAAGCGACACGCTCATCTGCCACCCGAATTCTTCAACCGCTCTAAAAAGACGCCCTAAAAAGAATGGGCGTAACTCAATATTCGATATGAATATATAAGTTCATCTTCCAGTTTGAGGCCACTTCGTTCTTTAGTACTTAAGTCTATAAAGATCGCTTGAACAGATACTTCGATGCTTAGTTCTCCAAACTCGTTTAAGAGACTTTACTACAGAAAACTTAGAGAGATTCAAGTGATACTGACCAATTGATCAAGAAAGCAGTCGATGCCACACTTCCTTAAAACAGGAACCAAATCGACGAACGTTGTTGAAGAGCTGTTCAATTGACCAGGGAGAGAGTTTTGAAACTGATGGCCCAGCGTGATACAATGGTGCGCCAAATACATACAATTATTGAAATGCAGTGCAGCGAGTTGTGGTAGTTTCTAAAAGTGAAAAAAGAAAAACTTTTTTTATAGATCTTATTAAAAAAAAGGTAAAATATCACTCTAGTTAGAGATAATTAAAGCCCGAATCAAGCAGATTACGCCGTCCGCTTGCACGCAAAAATAGTTGAAAACATTTCATAACGTCAGATTTTAAACCAATAGAACGACATTTTTTCTTCGACCAATAACGTTACAACACGATTAGAAAAAGTCGGGCGATTCGCTGGAGGAGTGGACACTTAACCAACAGTGTAACATTATCTTCTCCATATCTCTTACTCAGCTTTCTTCTACCTCCATTTCCTATTCCTCTTACTATAAACTGCCTTTCTTCCTAAAATCCATACACCACTTCCATCTTAATCAAATTATCCTATGACATTGCAATAATAAATTTCTAGCTATTAGACACTCACAGTTTTTGAACTAATAAATTTTCAGTAATATTAAGACTTCCTTTTTCAAAATCATTTCTGGGTTAAGATTCTGAACAAAGTCAGAAAAAACCCTTCACAAACCCTTACTACACCACACAACCAATGGTGTAACAGTATCGGCGCTCGCTAAATTGAGACCAGTCATGATTATCGCCGAAGTAAGTCAAATACATTAGACCAAAGTTCGGCCGTTCCAGTTGGGTTTAAAATTCTTTCTTTGAAAATAATTGCCCCCTTGGGGCAGACACCCAAAGTTATTTTAACGCTGTTTGAGACAACGTTGTTTGGACGTCAAAGCAACGTCCCAAGCCTCCTGTGTCTCTTCTTAAAAAAACACTTACAAGATTGGCTTGATGATAAGTGGGAACGACGTTGACAAAAAGATCGAAAATATCTCTACAACTGTAAACCATCTGAGAAGCCCTATAAAAAAGAAAATTGTTAATAAATGCGATACAGTACTCCCCCAAAAGGGGAGAGCTAAAAAAATAGTTTTACAGTAATTTAACCACGAAAATAAATTCTGCGAAACGATGAAAACTTATGGAAAGTAGAAATGCATTCCATAAAGTTGAACATTTTAGGCAAATTTAGCCTGTAGTTTTGTACACAAATCCCTTCAATGAAATTAGAATCCGTCTAGCTCTAAACTTTGACTCGTGAAATAAAATAAGTTCGATGACATTAACAAAATTGAAAACATGATAAGGAGCCAAATAAGAAAAAAAACAATAAAATTCGCTTGAAACCCACGAATAGCTTGATCCATGTTAAATGTTTTTTGGAACATCCAGGCTTACAAAAACCAAACTGACGTATGGTATCGATACTCGAACAGCACCGGAGAACCTTACGTCCTTGCAGGTGCTGAACCTGTGATAACCGTCAGTACTCCACAAACAATACCTGGTGTATCTCCCCATACTCTTGTATCAGAGTGATGGTACCCAATTCCTCTCACACGGCATGGGTTGATCCGGGTGAAGGTAGATTCTCTTGCAAAGTGAATCGAAGCACCAAGTGGGAATCGAACTCGGAACCTCCTATACGGAAGTCAAAGACGACAACCACTACACTAATACGCCTTTTTTAAATAAAATAAATAGAATAATGATAAATCGAATAAGACAATAAGATAATAAGACTTTTAAAGCAAACTTACATGGGGTAAGGCGATTCAGTGGCTTTAATCATGGTCTGGTACACAAAATCCATCAATTTTTGTACACAATCTGAAATGTAACAACTGGGAAATGCGAAGGTGTTGATTTGAAGAAATTCGTCTTCCACAGCTTCGATACCCATCAACTGAAACCATATGAAGAAAATCTCAGAGGCAAATACAGAAGGTACTCAAAAATCTTGACGGAGAGTATTGACTTTTAAATAAGAAACAAGAACAAGAAATTTTTTTTTTGAGAACATTCCAATTCGAGGCCACGTTGTTCTTTGGTACTAAAGTAGATAAAATAAAAGAGACAAATTTTTGTCTCCGAACTAGTTTAAGAGACTTTACTGCGTGAAACTTGCGAGTGGTCTCGATTTGGCAGGTCCGTAACCTCATACAATGCGTGCAATGGATCATCAGTTCGATCTCTTGCATCTTACTAGTCCAGTTCAGCTGACCACTTTAAAAGTTTTATTCAAAATTTGATGTCACCCATGTGGAGCTCATAGTATAAATAAAACTTTTAGTCTTCGTATTTTATTCTTTTGGAGACTGCATAAGAGCGAAACCGAGTTGCTTTTTCTCCAAAATAGTCATTAATTCCCCTTCCCTTTTTATGATCTTGACTCTAATCAAAATCACATTTGAAAAAGATCAAGTTGGTTGAATAACTTACAATATTTTTAATTTTCTTGTTCAGAATTTCGCCTTCCTTGTTGGGCGTGTTTGTGGTGGGGATGGCGATGGCCGCCCTGTCATTGATAACGCCCACTTCGATAGTGTTGTGCATTTCTGTGAGTATGATGTCACGTGCTTCTGAAAGTATATCTTGACACTGTGAGGAAGAAGATGAAAGTTTTAATATCATTGCACAGTATAAGGGCCTGTTGTTTATTCATGATGTCGGACGGAAAAATCTATATTTTCAACAACCAATGGTTCTAAGAGTTATGGAATCACATTTGGTTCAACAACACACTTAGGAGTCGAGTTTTCATAAAACCCACTGAAATAAAATCCCAAAATTTTTCACTCAAGTAAAATTAATTCAGTTTAATTTATTTTTCTTTTTCAAACAGACCTATAAGTAGTTGCTAAACCGATCTTACGCAAGTGGCCTACATCACTGTAAGATCATACACAGTGATCGCAAGATATGTGAAGAAAATTCAGACAGTAATTAATATCTTTCACTTACAACTTTGTTGGCAAAATGAACGTTTGCGTCTTTGATGTATTTGGAGAGCACGTCTTCATCTTCCGGTATAATACCTTCAATTGACAATTTAGAAATGAATTACAGCGCATTTCCAGGAACTCCCTAATCCACCCTTATTCTAGAAAGGCAAGGCAGCGTTCAAACCACCAGACTGGTTCCCCAATTGTGCTACCTGTTTGGGTAATCGGTAATAAAATCAAGACCGTGTGAAACGCCAATCGGCGCCTATGAGATGTTTCTGGTCTTATTACAATTCTGAATATGAACAAATATGACTAATACAATACAAGCTCGGTCGTTACTTTGACCTCGGGCAACCCCGAACCAAACCGATTAGTATTTGCTGGTTTCTTTACGTTTAATGAAAGAAAATGAAGCTAGAACAGTGCTGTTTTTCCTTATGTTTTCTCTGTAAATATTTGACGTCGCGATGTATTTTCGTAACAACGGGCAACACCGGTCTGTGTAGGCCCGTTGTTAGGTGAAAAGAACCAATTGCATTGCGTAAAAAGCCACGCTTGCGTAAAAGTCATCGGTTAAGAACACTTAAGGGCTCAGAATACACCTTGTTTTCCGTATTTCAGACCAACTAAATGTAAATTTCTGCTTTATAGAGCCCATAAATGTATAATATGTTAAATATTTTCTGTTAAGGCCAATCTTTTTGGCATCCTATAATCAAAGAATCGCAAAGAAAAAAATTGATGAAGAAGAAATTGAAGGGTTTAAAGAAGAAGTTTATTTCACCTTTCATGTCCCTATTTTGGAAGAAAATTAACCCTTTCCGTGTCCATGTCGGCATATGCATGGGCATGGACATAGGCAAATAAATAGAAAATGCTTATGTCGGCATATGCCGTCATGGGCAAATAGGTCGAAACTTAGTTTTTTACCCTCGGCAAATAGGTCGAACCTTGAAGGTTCGGCAGTTAAAGGATTAAATAATTAAAGGTGTTCTTTTGGCATTTTTTCATCGAAATTTTTCATCAAAAAACAGTCATAACTTTATAAGTATTGAGTTAGAAAGATTTTCCGAAAAACTTCAAATAGTTCAACTATTACTAGAAATGGAAAAAAAAATTGAAACAGTGAAATTGATTCCCCATGGAAAATAAGCATTTCTTGTAAATCGGGGAGATTAACGTTTTTTCCAAGTCTTTATAAAGTCCATAACGTCGTTATTGTAATTAAAATTTCAATTACAGCTACTTAATATTATTACTTAATTATTACAGCTCCATCTACCCTAATACGGTAACCCTGAGATATTCGACAACCGTAACCTGGATGACATAAATCTAGACGAAAACCATTACATCCCTGTCGTCGATCGATTCTGTTACCTTGGAACTATTCTCAGCAGAGACTGTAAGGATAAACTCGAAATCATTACTAGAGTTACTAAAGCCAGTAATGCTTTTGGCTCATTGAGAAAAAGTATCTTTAAGAAAAAATCGATATCAACAGCCACCAAGAAGGCTGTCTATGAATGTTTGATCCTTCCCATTCCCTTGTATGGCGCCGAGTCATGGTGCATCACTGAGGAATTGTTCCGTTTGCTGTCGCTTTTTCACAACCGATGCATAAGGGCTATGTGTAACGTCTCAATGAAAGAAGTCTTCGAACAGCGTCTGAGTAATGATTATCTACTTGGCTGCCTTGGTTTGAAATCGATCAGAGTGTATTGTTTTAAGAGACAACTCAGGTGGGCAGGACATGTCGCTAGGAAGAGCTATGAGAGGATGCCAAGGAAGGTATTGCCATCCTGGGTGCCTAATAAACGACCGATTGGTGCCCCAGAATTTACAAATGGTCGAAGTTTGTGGAAATGCTTGAAAGAAAGTCGTATTGATAGAAATGATTGGTATGTTCATGCAATGGATCGTTGTGAATGGAAGCATTTGGTTGATAATATCTAGTCTTTTCAGTGGATTATTTTAATTGTCATTTATAGCGCTAAGATTTTCCTAGGTATATATTATTTATATTTAGGTCAATCCCTCCCTGGGATGGTATACTTCTTCTTCTCTTCTTCTTCTATTAAGGAATTCATTAAAAAAATCTGTAAACGCAGATTTTTGCTAAATTTCTCAAGGAACGTTCAGTTAAAATTTAGTCTTCAAACTCGAAAATCGATTTTTGGGTGTATACTGAGGCCACCCTAAAAAAAACGTTTGCTTCCGGTCCGCGGCCGGGTGAAATTTCTTTTACGAGTCACCCGGCCGGCTTTTTTTTTATTATTATTATGATATTATGTATCATTTGATTTTCTGTTGGTTTTAAAGTCAATAATAAGGGGATTTGAGGCTTCAACATTGTCGAAAGAAAAACTTAAATGACTCGAATTTTGCAAAAAAAAAAAAAATCCTGGCCGCCCGGGTGAGGAAAATTTTGCCCATCCGCGGACCGGAAACAAACAATTTTTTAAGGATGGTCTGGGTGGGGACGACAGGTTTATTAGGTTGGGTACGATAGGTCAAATAGGTGCCAAACAGAACAGGTCAACTGCGTCGGCTGCATATTTAGGATGAATAGGTCGGTTTGGGGTGAGGAAAAATGGATCTGAATGGGTGGAGGAACAAAGCAAACAGGCTGTTTAGGTAGGGACGACAGGTCGGTTAGTTTGAGGATGACAAATTGAATTGGTGCGTGCAGAATGACAGGTTGAATTGGTGCTTGATCATTTAGATGAAGTAAAAGTCATAACAAGGTTTCTGTAGGTGAACCTGCGGGAGGATTATTACTGTATACATCGAAAGCTAAATACACTGTGAACTGTATTGACTTGTGAGTCTTTAGTATGGGGTTTCTCTTCTCTGGGAGAAACAATAAAATTGGTTGACTGGGTCTGTTGGGTGGATGACAACAGGCTGAATGGGTTTGGGACGACAGGCTGAATGGGACAGGCTGAATGGGTGTGGGACGACAGGTTGATTAGGTTGAAGATGACAGGTTGAATGGGTGCAGCAGCATGATAGGTCGAATGGGTGCCAAACAATTGCTTGGCTGGGTCGGTTGTGGGTTGAGGACAGCAGGTTGGTTGTGTGGAGAATGACAGGCTGAATGGGTGGAGGAAACGGACGACATGCCGTACGGGTGGGGACAACAGGTTGGTTGGGTGTTGAACAACAGGTTGTTTGGGTGGAAGATGACACGTCTGTCTAAGGGATACATAATGACAGCTCAACTGGGTGGAAAACGACAGGTGGAATGGGTGCAGAAAGACAGGATGAATGGGTGTGAAAGGATAGATAGATTTGATGGAGGATGATACAGTAGGTCAACTGGGTAGAGGATGGATGACAGATCGACTGGGTTTGGGACAACAGGTTGATTAGATGGAGGAAAACAGGTAGACTTGGTGAGGATAACAGGTTGAATGGGTGTGTGATGACAGGTTGTGTGGAGGGTGGTAGGCCAAATGGGTGGAGAACAACAAATCGAACGGGTGAATAACGACAGCTTGACTATGTGCAGAACGACAGGTTGCTTGGGTGGAGGACAATATGTCCATAGTAGACAGGTCTACTGAATGGATAAGGCAGGTCCCTGTAGAAATAGATCTGGTATCCTGGATGATAGAACCACTTTAGCACTTGGTATAGTGAGAAGGGTTAGTGTAATTATGATGCAAATCTTTTCGACTTAACTTAAGGATTCAAAAAACTTCCTGAAATATTTTGGGTTTTGGTTAAAAATTCAAAATTAAATTCTAAAAATTAGCAAATTTCTGCCAGGTGTTTCATAAAAAAAAGAACAAGTTTGAAGTTAAATTTAGAGAAAAGTAAGAAAGCTATGAATGTAAAATTTTGTTCATTGGAAAGCAAAAAGACTAACTTAACTTTTGAGCATTCATACTTTGACTTTGCTCAAGGTGTTCAAAAGACATTGAGAAAAAAAGTATTCATTTTTGGAAAGACACCATTATCGGCAAAAGATGTATATTGTGGAGGGAATATAGCAAAGAATCATCTCGGGACCTCGGGACCTTCAGGACCTAGGGTAGATGTATATTGTGGAGGGAATATAGAATAGTATCATCTAGGGACCTCGGGACCTTCGGGACATAGGGTAGATGTATTTTGTGGAGAGAATATAGCATAGTATCATCTCCGGACCTCGAGACCTTTGGGACATAGGGTAGATGTATACTGTGGAGGGAATATAGCATAGTATCATCTCGGGACCTCGGGACCTTTGGGACATAGGGTAGATGTATATTGTGGAGGAAATATAGCATAGTATCAACTCGGGACCTCGGGACCTTCAGGATGACCTAGGGTAGATGTATACTGTGGAGGGAATATAGCATAGTATCATCTCCGGACCTCGGGACCTCGGGACCTTTGGGACATAGAGTAGATGTATAGTGTGGAAGGAATATAGCATAGTATCATCTCGGGACCTTGGGACCTTCGGGACATAGGGTAGATGTATATTGTGGAGGGAATATAGCATAGTATCATCTCGGGACCTTGGGACCTTTGGGACATAGGGTAGATGTATATTGTGGAGGGAATATAGTGTTTCTATATTTTACATTACCTTTTTTATATTTGCAAAGACAACGTCTTTTGTTTAAAAAGCATTTGAGGTGAGCAGGTAAACGTTTTCCATGCTGTTCTGTAAAATTCAGAAGTTTTTATGTCTTATAAAAACCCCAGCTTGACCCAAAAAAGGGTTATCAAATTTAAGCAATTAATTTCAAAATTGCACTCTTTTTAAGAGTTTTATGACTTTATCAATGGTTATAATGGTTTGAAAAATAGTTTTCGTAAAATAGAAATCAGTAATAGGAAAAGCAGAAAAATTACTTCAATTTTTGGCAATTTTTCAAAAACAAATTCTGTTTGTTGATCTTCATTTTCAGGGTTTATTTGGTCATTTGGGAAATTCCCTGCTGAACCACAAAGAGTTATTTGGTGCGTTGGCACAAAAGGAAATTAGACAAGGCCTGTCGTTTGTGATCAGAGTGATTTTTAAGACTTTAAATGACTTTTATATGGCTTTTGAGCCCTCCAGGGATCTTCAGGCAGCAGAATATACAAAAAAAGTGGGTTGGTGTGACTCTTTTTGTCCTTTTCTGGGTCAAATTGGAAATTTTTCTCATTTTCTCAATTAAATATTTTGAAAGGCTGGACGAAACAACTCTAGAATCGTTTAAGGTTTTGACTTGAAATTTGGAGCAGAGCTTCATCTCATCAAACTTTGAATAAGCATAATTATTTTTTAAATATGGTTCATTCCCTAGATATTCTAAAACAAATTGCAAAGTTTCATCTAGAGATCATTTTCCTAAGGCCAGATAATTTGGTTTACGCCGAATGCCTCAGATGACTCAGCGTTTCTAAGAATTGAAAATTTTGAAATTTTGATTTTTTTGTACTTTTTTAGTGGTATTTTGTAATGGAAAAAAGAAAAAATCAAAAAATACAATATTAAAGAATTTAGTTTAATTACCCTGCTTCGACCTTAAGTAGGTTTTCTTATGCTTTTGAAGCATATCTAGAGCCCTGGCAAACGTCATATACGAAAGCAAAGGTGCTGATTCTGCATTTTCTAGCAATCCTCATAGCAGACTACAAATTTGGGCTGTTGGCTCTCAAGGCACCTGAAAAGTTTTTAAATCAGCCAAAAATTCGAATTTTTCGTATTTTTGAACAATTTTTAGCGGCTTGTAGCTTACTTATTATGATTTTATACAAATAGAAAATTTGCAGGTAGAAAGTACTTCCAATTTTGAAGTCAAGGACATCAGACATCTTATGTTGTTTTGTGTATTGTTGTTTTGTTTTGTGCTTTGTGACACCCCTGTCTCATTGACCCGGTGGATTTTTTTTTCGGTGGGGATAAATAGTTGACGAGTTGATTTTTCAAACGCACAAAAAGTTATTAGCCAAAAACGTGAATATGACGTCATAGCCATGCACACCGTTTTAATTTTATGATTTTGAGTATTAATTTTTATGACGTCATGGATATGACGTCATAATTAGGTTTTTGACTAATAACTTTTTGTGTGCTTGAAATATCAACTCGTCACAGGTTTTTCAATTTTCTACATCCAAATACGCTTCTTTTAAGCTATGAATGATGGGTGCTAGTAGCGGTGTGCATTTTTTACGGTAATTTGCTGCATGCCGTAAATCGCCCGAGAAAAAGCGACAAAAAAATGCAATGGGGATATCAAAATCGTAATCTTTTCCACTGGTGATACGAAGTTTTGTTCTTCATTGTTCGAAAAAATGACGGGTAGGACAAACGTTACACGGTCAATCTTTAGTGGGGATTTAAAATTTAATGTTTTTTCAATGGGGATGGGCCTTTTTCCAGTGGGGCTAGTTCTGTGCTAAATTTTCCACCAGAAATGGTTTATGTTTTGATGTGTGTTTTCTATTGTTATTTGGTGGTTTTGCATTTCTTTATCTCTCAATTTGGACAGATCTCTCTCGTTTTCAAAGTCCCAAAAATTAAAAAAAGGGTAAATTTCTAAATTAAAATTCTTATAATAAATAACGAACACCTTAAAACATCTTCAAAGGTCATTACTTGTGATTTTATTTCATAAATCAGCGGCATCATTTTATAAATTCTTTTTATATAAAAATTATTGTATTCAGACAAATTACTGTTCCCCTTTTTAATGAAACTCCAGCTCTTTTTTTTAGTTTGTTTTTTTCGAATTCGGATGCGCAGTTCACAGTTTATACTGTTTATTCAGCAAGCTTATTTCGGAATTCTTCTTAGTCAAAGATGTAGGTCTTTACATAAAAGAAATTTCAAAATTATTCTTTCAAACCTTGTAATTTCAAGCACAAACAACATGTTCAAGTATTTTTTATTAACTTTTTCAATACCGCCAGAAGGAGAAAGTTGGCAGGGTGTTTTCTCACTAATGAAAAGACTTGAAACCGTCGTTCTAATAGGAACGATTTTGGCTAGGGCGGTATCGAAAGAGTTAATCATAAAACAGTGTATATATAATATAAATACTGAACAGTTCTAAAAATGATTCACCTAAACTCTAGGAGCTCTTAGACTATTTATAGAGCAGCTGTTTAAACTCTTAGGGAAAGAAAACGGCAAACAAAAAGAGCTTTAATTTTTTTACTCAAACGTTTTTGACATTTTAATTTAGTTTCACTTCAACATATCGTCAATGTTCGTGGAAAGGATGAGAGAAAGAACTATCATGTCTTGGAATTTATCAACAACATTCACCTTGGTATTGTTGCTGGCAAGCGCAAGCTTTGGAAAGAAGATACCAAAACACGGTATTAACATCACTGAAGTATGCATTCACAGTAACATACCTTTACAAAGATGCAACTGTGAATCATTACCTGGTTTATGTGGAACTGTTTCTCCTAAGACAATAACTATTCCTGAAGGAGCGAGCAAGGAAAAAGCTTGCCAACTTCTGAGTGTCAAAAACTGCACTTGTTACCATCCGATCGTTAAAACATATTGTAAGGAATCACCAGGGGGTCGTAAATTTATCATTCGTTGCTCGCCAAGTAAGGAGAGGTTCAGAGCCATCTTTACCATTGTCGGCTCAACCATCGGATTCATTGGGAATTGGTTTGTTATGGTTGTTACCAAGGTGAATTGGAAACGTTCCACAAAATGTCATAAATTAATTGGAGGTCTGGCTCTAGCTGATTTTATCTTTTCAATCATTCAAATCATCGATGTATCGCCTTATCTGCGAGTGGAAAATGTCTGTGATTGGATTTATGGAGATGTTACGTGCAAACTTTTAAAATCAGTTTTCATTTTGAGTTCTTGGGTTTCTATAGGATTCATACTAGTAATAACACTAGAGCGATTTATTGGAATCATTTATCCTTTCTCAAGAGGAGTGTCATCCATCAAACTCAAAGCAATGGTCTTTTTCAATATCATTTTCTCATTTGTTATGGTTATTCCAGTTTCCATCATTTTAAAATATGATCCGATCCCAAAAAGATGTCTCGAAAATTGGTGGTGGTACGGCCGAAATGGTAAACAGGCATCCAGAAGTTATTCTTGGATAACTTTTTTATTGAACAACTTTATTCCTATGATGTGTTTGATTTTCATGTATGGCAAAATCATTCATCGCCTAATAACCACAAAGACTTCGGAGATAAACGACTTACAGCAGAAAAAACGACAAAAGGAATGTAAAAGAATTATTCTCATTCTGCTTCTTGTGGTAATTTGCTATTTCATGTTAGTATTACCTGATCGAATATTTTGGATAATGATCGATGAAAATCTCATTAATGGAAATACATCACAATCGACTTTCCTTCACTGGAAGTTTTACGCCAAGCTTCCAGTTGTCGTTCATGTAGCAGCCAACCCCATCATTTATTCGCTCGTTGATCGTAAATTCAGACAATCATTGATTCGAATTGTCAAAGGGAAAGGTCAACGTACAACAACATACAGTGGTCGTACTGGAACTACACGATTATCAAATTTTACTTCAACAGAGAGTATCAATATATCTACCAAACGGATCAATTTAACTGTCTTTTGATAAGAAAGAAAGTGAAGTTTTTTTCATATTCGTATAATTTTTTTAATTTTTTTAATTTTCCCTTTATTTAACGTTGGACAGTATACATATAGTAAAATAATACTAACTTATGCCAACAATCTATTAAAATATAAAAACACTCCTTCAACTACAGAGTTAAATTCTTTCAGCGTTTTAAGTGATTTGATTTGCTTTGGTAAGTGATTCTAAGCTGAACCCGTTCCATTTACAAAATAAAACAGGTCATTTATAAAAAAAATTAATAATATAGGACCTAAGACAGAGCCTTGTGGTACTCCCAAATCAAGATTGAGGTAACTGCTAAAACAGGTACCAACACGTATTCGATGTTTTCTGTCACTGAGGTAACTATGTAGCAGAGTTAGACTATCATTCCCCATACCTTAAGCATGGAGTTTTGCGACAAGAAGGTCATGAGGCAAGCAATCAAAAGCCTTTTGACAGGTCCATCAAGATGGCTCCTACTTTACTCGATTTAGAAATGGAGTTTTGCCAGTTGCGTATCATGTTTAA
>JAUJPO010061235.1:0-27768 GCA_032270745.1 Tiaropsis multicirrata | reverse complement strand
CATTCGGGATATAACCACACCTTTTTGAAATATTAAACTAGACTAGAAAAAAGCTTGAAAGCTAGACTAGAACTTGCATTTGTAAAATATATTTCCACATTATTTGTAGGCTCTTCTGATTCAAATTTATTTTTCGCAGTGAAAGGGATCCCTTTGGAATAAAATAGAAACCGGCTGGAAACGCCTCAGGGTCTTTTTGCTTTTATGCACCAATCAAAAGACACCAGGTTGCTACATAAGAAAATTGTATGCATGTAGTGGAAGAATAACATTGGAATTAAAATTGCATATATTTGTGTGTGGAGAACAAATCGGGTTTCAGCTTTAAAATAGATTGATAGTGAAGTGATATACTTACACAACACGTTAGAAGTCGTCAAGGTCATTTGGATTTGTGATATCTTAAAAAATGTACTCACTTTCGATAAAACAAATTATGGGGTTGGTGCTAAAATTTGAAACAAATGAGCTATTGGGATGAAACAAAAACAAATTTGAAGTTCATCTTAAATCAATCATAGGCATTTCCTTTTTTACAAAATTTTAGATGGTTTTTGTTTCGTTTTTATGCCTGCTTTCAATAAATTTTAATTTTCAACCCCGCGATTTGCTCTTTAGAGACAATTTGGCATTTTAATGAAGAGAATATTTTCTTATCATTCACACTCTTTAAGCGATTCGCAACCGTTTATTCATTGTTAAAGGGATCCCTTAGGAACAGAGTAATAATATCATAGTGTGTTAGGGTCAGCACGTTTTAGTCTAATTGATGGTGTGCTGATACATCATGAAATTAATCAAAATTTCAATGTCGACTTTTGACTCGTTAGGGTATATAAACGGCTTCTAGTGCTTTGTTTTCTTCACGGATACAAAGGCGTGCTCTCTTTGTGCTTGCTGTGTGGGATTTCTTTTGAACGCAGTAGCTAAGAAGTCTTGTGTCTCTAAATTTATCTTATGTTGATAGTAGCAAAAATACACCATAATCTTGTCAGGCTTTAATTCATACTTCGATGCTAGATTTGTAGCCTCCCACCTCAATTTTCTAAACGTGCGGCGAATAAAATATCGGTGAGGAAAGGTAGTAGTACATCAATATGCGGGATTAATTGTTTTTTTTTTTTTACAGTAATCTTAATAATTTTACTCCGAAAATAATGGGATAGGCCGAGGCTTCTTTAGTGAAATCGGTGCGCAGACACGCAAAATTTCGTTTTCATAACATTCACGTTAGTGAAAGACTTCTTGACCTTTATAGCTTGTGTCTGTAGGAAAATTAAAAGAAAGAAAAGTTAAAGTCAATCTATACGTGTTTTGCAAAGAAATGGCGGCATGAACGAGAAAAAACTGTACCAAAGAGACCCCTAATTGCCGTGCTACATCTCTCAACTTCTTCAGGATTTTCATCTCTTATTCTGCCTGGTTTTAATCTAGTATCTTATGTCGTCGGAGAATTTCCCTTGAAAACCACAAGGCAAATGTGCTCACAAAGCGGAGCCTCCTAAGTCATGGACGTCATTCCTTGTGGATCTTATCTTACATGATCTCATTTCTAAAGAAAAGGGTGTGAGGAGTTAGAGTTAGTTGTCGCTCAGCCATATACGCTTAATTCACTAGTCCTACCAAGGACCATTAGCGAAGTTGGACTGAGTGCAACGGCTATTTTTCCTTCTCTTTTTTAACATATGTCTGTCGGAGCGAATCCGCGAATCCCGGTCAGTGGTTGATAATATTATTTTTCAAATTAATTGAAATAATTAGTTGTAACAAAGTTTATCAGTTTACGTAAGGGACTTTTTTGCAAGAGTTTATATTTGACTTTATCTTGAATGAATTTTCTGAAATAAAATATAAATTTGGTCAATTTATAGGCTGAAAACCTTGAAAAAGGGTCCTTCGAAAAAGTTAAATTGTAAAAAACGTGTAACAAACGTGTATCAAATATCAACTTTTAGAAGGTTGAAGTTTAAAATAAATGATGAAATAAATGGGTAAAAAATTGCCTAAACTTTCACTGAAGTACCCAAATTTTATAGTGGCTATAGCAAGATGTCGAACAAGAAACGGAATACATCATCTGAATACAACTGCTAAAAGCACAACCTATACATCATTCACGAGAAAGAATACATTATTCATTAAGAGTCTTATTAATTTTCTAGTTGGTGAGTTGGGGAGTTGGATAATTGCTAGTTTCGAGCGCAGGATTTAAAAATTACCGACTACCGAAAAAGAAAAACATACATCAAAAGTGCGTTTAAAAGTAAATGTGACATGAGAGTATTATATAACATATATAATACATATGATACGTATAACCCATAAAACATATGTAATATGCTCATTTGCCTTAACACGTGCCCTGATTGAATCGAAACTATTATACGTGTTATATGTATTATATGTGCTATATAATACTCTCATGTTACATTTATTTTCAAACGTACTTTTGATTTACGTTATTCCTTTTCAGTAGCCAGTAATTCTTAACTCCCAAACTCGAAACTTGCAACTCCCCAACTCGCGACTGGAATAATTTCCAAACACATTGATAAAGTTTCCGAACGACAGCCTATAGTCAGCACCCTATTTTTCAAACAACGTCAAATTATATATTCTTTCAATTTTGTAACCGTTTGCAGCTTGTCGGTAAACATTACTTAACCAAAATTTCATCCACATTATCCAGGGCTATGTATTCACGTTACCCAAAGTATGAAAGACACCATGGGGACAAGGTTGTATCTACCTATATTTTTTTTGTTTTTACAGGGATTTTTGGAAATTGGTGTTATTTATGGAATTTTTAAAGACATATTGTGTTATTTAGCCTACCAATGATTACGTATATTAATCATACACCCGGGGGAGGGCACTTAAGAAAAAACAGATAACGGGTATGTGCGAGCCATAAGGGTACTCTTTTTCATACCTCAAAAGACCCTCAAAGGGTCCTAAAATCAATAAAATCGGGAATTTCCCTGTCAAAGGGTCACGATCTTTTTAAATCTTGACCAAAATTTCATGAAAATCAATAACAATTTGGGAAAATTGGCAAAATATTTTGGCAAAAATTATTCAAAGCGTCCCAAGAATATCGAAATTTAGTCGAAAAGGGTCGATCGAATAACCTAAATTACCTAACCCTAAAAGCAAACTTAACCCTAACCCTAACCCCAACCCCTTAAAAAACAGTCAATCCTAAAGAAAAAATGTTTGTTAGGCTTAGGGTTAAGTGTTTTAATTGTATCGATGAATCTGGTATGAGTATAAAGTATGACAATATAAACCTATCTTCTAGTCTTTGCGGCTCTTGTTCAACTTGTGTCTACTATACAACTGAGCCTTGAATTTAGCTGTTGCAAGGAATAATGTCTTTGGAACAAGGTTCCTATGTCCACGACGACCCACGGCATGGCCCGAAAATCTTCGGGCCTCTTCGGGCCATATTCGGGTCGAGTGACCCCATCAATTCTTTTGACCCGAACTTAACCCGAATAATTCGGGCCATACTCGGGCCTAGTTCGGGCCTCCGTTTTTCTAACGCTTCTACTCTCTGGTCTCAAATAGACGGGGGGGTTGGAATTGCCAGGGGGTTGGAAAAAATCTCAAAACTTAATAAACGGGGATAAGAATGTCCTGGGGACCATAGAGTAAAGCCTTGTATTGCCTGGGTTCATTGAGTCTAGTGGGAGATTGGAGTACTGAATCTTATAACCTTTTTTCTTATAGGTTGACGAGAAGTTTAATGGTGTTTAATTTAGTGATTATTCAACCGACCGTTTTTGGAAGAGCACGCCAAAAAAAATTCATTTTTCTCCCTGGACCTCTCTGCCTGTTTTTATCTTGATCAAGTTAAGTAGAATCCTATCGTCTAGACTTAGCTAGGTCACTGCAAATGGAATTATTTGGAAGATGGAATACCGCCCGGGGTGGAAAAAGTTTCGGGGCGGAGTAAACAGTTGTTGCCAATTCCAATTACGGCTGTAAACTCCGCGTCATATTAGTCGAAGCTCGTTATTATCTAGAACCAACAGAAAATATCGGCTTGGTCGAGGGCTTAGTGGTATTATGTTTTTATTACTGAAGTTTTTTCCAAGTGGGAATTTATATGAAATAATTTGGGCTAGAATTTACTCTTTGTGCTTAATTATAGGGGGTCGAATAAGCAGGGGTTGACAATTTGGGTAGAAAATTATAAAATGGGGGGAGTCATAATTAAGAGATATTGGTGTGATTATAGTCATTATAGTGATTTTCACTAGAAAAATGAAGGTTTTTTGGCACTTTTAGGTTTAAAGTCATTAAATGGGGGGTCATCATTAAGTGATTGTGGGGTTGGAAAAAATCGAAAAAATGGAAAATGACCCCCCCCCCCCTACAATTATGCACAGAAGAGTAAATTTGGTAGATTTTGGATTTCAATGCTCGGCTCAAACTCAAGATAATGTGTCTTGGTCCAGATGGCGGGAAAGAAATTTTTGTGGGAAGATTTTACGCTAAGAATGCCTTGGCACAATATTCCAAAAAAGTTATATAAGAGCCTAATAAGAAATAAATCGCTAATTCGATAAAAATCGTAATTGGTCGAAAATTTGCACGCTTGCTTCAGAACAAGCTAATTAAGTCTAATTAAGAGAGCTACTTAAATGAATGAAATTTTTGCGCTCTATATTAACGAATTGAGTCCGAAATGAAAGAGAATTTTAAGCAAAACTTTCAAGGAAAAATAATTGGAAACCAATGGGATCATTAAGTAGTAAAGTAAGTGAGAAAATCTACATGATTAATGGATGCGTTTTGTATAACAATGAATATGAAAAAAAATATAAGAATATTTTCACAACCTAAAGAAATCATATAGTATCGTAAATGAAAAATAATTACAATGAATATAAAAAAAAAACATAAGAATATTTTCACAGCCTAAAGCATAAATGAAAAATAATGCCAATTTCATGTTGGTTAGTCGAGATCTTCGTCGAGATCCCCGAGATCTCCGTCCTCTGCTACACAATTATTTTCGTGTTTTCTTTTAGCACCTGGCCGTAAAAAGCCCTTTCCACACATCTTGCATATGTGCATGAATTCCTCCGTATGGGTTGACAACATGTGATCTTTCAATCTGTAAGGGGCTGCATATCCAATTTTACATATTTTACATTTAAACTGTTTAGATTTACTGTTATCATGTTTAGTTCTAAAATGTAATCGCATTTTCGATCCCGAAGAAAAAACCTTGCCACATTCTTTACAAGTTTTTTTCAAAATCTTTGCAGCTTCCTCTTCCTTCTTTTTGTCATCTCTTTTAGCTTCCATTTCATTAACTAAAACTGATGCTGGTTTTGTTCGTTTCTTTGGCTGTTCGTCACGGGCTTCATCGCCTGATGATAGTTGGATAACTTCTTTCTGTTTGACTTCTTCCGCACTGAATGTTTCTTCTTCAGAAGATGATGTGTTTTCCGAGCCAGAATATGATACTAACGAAATATCCATTTTGATGATATATGAGCGTCTACTCTTCATGTGATTGATTTTTACTCTTTTATACTCAAACCAAACTTGTCACCAGACTTTTTACACTCTTCTGTCGTCAGATAGTCTGAGTAAAAGGTTTATTAATTGTCAGCAAATTTCCATGTTTTCTTTTTCACACGTTTAGTTTGTGACGTAGTTTGTGTTAAATTTTTCCAAAGCAATTATTCAAAAATATACGGCAAATCATTTACATACTGGTGATAATTGTTTTTTCACTGTTTCTATGTCAGTTGAATTTCAGCTGTCCGTTTAAAAACTGCTCATTTCAAAACTAAAGCGAAAAGAATCTTCTTTACTTTTTTCATTTTATGACGATGGCACGCAGACGCATCCCTCCAGGAGACAGGATTCGCTGTTTGGAATCAGAAATTGGGAAAAAAGACCTCGAGGACTTTATTATATATAATGTATATAGAAATGATAAGAAGTGGAATCATGAATATGTCTATTTGGGTTTTTATGCTTCCGCTAATGGATACCACAAGATTGGTAATAAACCAGTAAAGAAAACGCCAATGAGAATTCAAAGGGAACCGTACAACAGCAATGATTCAAACGCGATTCGAATTTTTGGACCATCGCCAGTAGAGGAAAAGGCTATTGGAATGATGCCGAGGAAAGTGGCTAAACATGTCGCTGATTACGTGGACAGAAATGTCATAAAGCACGTAACAGTGTACTATCTTGGTACTTTTTATCACGTGCCATCGTGTGCCTTTGGATTAGGCCCAAAACTCAGATGCATATATTTCTTCGAGTTCGCCGACATAGAAAAAAGAAACGAACTTATCAGAAAACTTTTGCCATTGGACTCAGTCACTCTCGTTGATTACCCGTGAAATATGATATATCGATTTCTTATTCTTAGTGTTATTTTTGTAGTACTTTATAGTTGTAGTGGTATATTGTATTCGCAACATTTTATTCATAAAAGAAAACTGGACAGCTTATATTTTCTAAGCATCAAATCGTAGTTTGAATTCTGGAATCGTTCTATGCGAATTATTTTTCAATTCTGCTTGTTTATTTAAAAATTTCATTTGACAGATTTGTAATGAGTCGGGAACAGATTGATTCATGGATACACCTGCTTTTCAAAATGTTTTCTTTTTAAGTTTCATTAAAGAAGCAGTTTCAAAGAAAAAGGTCATTATACTGTAATTAAAAATTGATTGAACAATTAATTCGAATCGCAATTATCAGTTTTCAAAGGCGCGAAGTTTAAAGAATTAAGTTGTGAAACAAGTCACCTGCCTATAATTGATTATAAGCATATATAGTTGACATCAAAGAATATTTCGTAACACTTTAACTTATTTTGTCACACTTTTATTAGTACTTAATTGGTCGGTCTTTCAAATGATATACAGTAAGCCCAATTATGATAAACTAACAGAAACTAATTGTTTAACATAGTCGAATGTGCGCAACACACACGGAGCTCAACTTCTATTTTAATAACTATTCGGAGACCCAATTTGAAAAGTTGTGTAAAACTCGTTCATAGGCCTCAAAAATGAAAATTTTTGAATGCTCTCATTTGATAAACTTTACTGTACATAGTTATAGGAACATTCAGCCTCAGCCGAAATTAAGACGTTCTAATAAAAGAACGTGTAATCCACAAGTTGAAGTCTAAGCATATAATTTTAAACATAAATTAAGGCTGAAATTGAGATTTTGCTAAGCATATTGAGCCTCGACCCGATTTTCCCGTATGCTTATAAAAAAACGAGTGTATGATGATTTCAAAGAAATAGCCTGTAAAATGTTCGTTAAAAAAAGAGAAAAAAAGAATTTCTTAAAACCTATAAAATTAGCTAAAGTACGTTTCAAATTGGCTGGCAGTAAATTTTAAATTGTGTATTACTTTTGATAGATTTTGAATGAGATAGCGATTTTATACTTTTTGGAAAGACAATCCGGAGTGGAATATTATGCGTATAAAATTTTTTTATTCAAAAACGAAGAAGAAAAGCGAAAAAGAACAATATCAGCTTTCTATCTAGCAATGCTATAACCACCATTTTTGGACTTGAGAAACTTCAATCCTTGCCCATGTCAGCTGTGAAATTTTTTTCTCGAAAAAAACAATTCAGTCGAAAGATATTTTATTTGTAATATAAATTATAGTGTAAATATTTTACAATAGCACGGTATAAAAATAACTGATCCTACTAAAAAAGAACATAAGAGATAAACATTAGAATCTGCTGAATATGCACCCCTGCAGTAGTAAATTCAAGAGTTGTAGAAAATACTTAAGTATTATATATTTACAGAAAAAATTGTCTGATTTACTATAAAATTCAAATTAATAATAGGACAAGAAAAAAACACAGGGCAGATTTAATTAGTAAGAAAGCTATGTCTGGCTAATATTACTCTTTTTTATAAGAAGAGTGAGGCTCAAAAATGCCATAATAAGAAAAATAAGAACAATTTAAGAACAATCTTGAGCCTGGAAAAGCTGAATTCTTCACAATTTCAGGGGTTCAAGTCTCAAAATAGAAAGATAAGCTGGAAAAGCCCTGAAATTTGCCTTTAAAATAAGAAGAGAATAAGGCCATCCTGAGGCTTAAAGTGCTGAAAAAAATAAGAACAGCTGAGCCTCAGCAACTGTTTACTGGTTCTTACAAAAAAAGAGTTGTCTAAAGAATATTTAAATCAAGAACAGTCTTTGCAATACCACTCAGATTGAAAGTTTGTTTGAGCAATGCAGCAAATATGAAAAGAACCAGTTTTACATTTTCTGCCTTGACAAACAACAATTTCGTCTAAATTTATTGCTCTTCCACATGTACAAACTCCTCTATCTACTTCAATTTCCTCCAGGCATTCGTCACAATACCAAGGTCCTGAAGGTTCAGAAAACAGTCCAACACACTTGAAATGGAATTTCCCGATCGGGCAGCGCTCGTTTGAACACATAACCATCGAATCAAGTTGAGCTAAGATAAAAGGTGTAAAGATTTCTTATTACCAACAATTAAGTCATCGAAAAGACAATCTATCAAATTTGACAGCAAAATTCTGAAAATTTAATGAGCCCACGGGGAGAAATTCTTCTGCTAAAAATACAGAATGAACAAAAATAGTACCATGTCTTCCCTTAAATAAACCAAATTTTGTAAAACATAGATAACTACCTTTTTTACCACAGGTACACCAATGGTTTGCATTTCTTTTACACCGTGGGCAATTCCATGTTTGTCTTTTTGGCTTTGCCTTGAGATTTACGCACTTCATGTGATACCATCCTATTTTACAAGTTTCTTTACTACATTCAATGTAGTTAGAGGGTTCAGTGTCCAGTTTTCGGCAAAAGCAGTACCTTTCCACTTTATTTGTTTCTCCGTAGACATGATGCTCAGGCACAACATTTTCAGGGATTTCTTCGTCGATTTCTACAAATTTAACATGCCCTTCTTTCCAAGTCGATACACACGTCACCTTAAAAAAAAAATTGATTTATTTTAACATATATTTTATAAGCAACCAAATTGCTTTAAGGTCTCAGGCCTCAAAATGGCCTAAAAATTAGCAACTCTCTTAGCATCCCTACGATCCCTAACCCCTCAAATCTAAATTAATTACTTTATTCGTCTGTAATGAAAAATAACTTTTATACAACTTTCGAAGAAAGCATTGCATGTACTATCTGTTCAAAAATACAAAAATGTGACTTTCACCCATTTTACCCATTTTAAGCTTGAAAAATTTGAAGCAACCTCACAAGCAACTTTTTCGAAAAATCCTTAAGAAGTCTAGGCCAGTCTGAAATAAATATATCAAAAGTGCTAACCTTTTTCTTCATAAGCTCTTTTAAAGGAAAATAATTTTTCATGATGAAGCTGGGTTCAGCAAAATAGGTGCCTTCTTTGCTCCATTTGTACGGGACACAAATACATTGTAAAGTGTCAGAACATTTTTCCCTGTGCACGTATTTGTTGTTTTTGCGAAGTTGTAGAATTTCAAGGAGCCCATAGGTATAAGTTTGAACAAAATCACCAATACAAAATTCTTCTTCCTCGTTTTCGTCAATTTCATCTTCTTCCATAATGGAACTGAGGGCACCATCTTTGTTACGAAATCTACAAGTGGAATTGTGTTAAAACAACATCAAATCTATTTATTTAGCAAATATCCCTTAATAAAAATAGTTCACACTCCAAATTCATGCTTGTTGAAGTTTACTAGTATTTCAATTCAAAAAGGACATTTTGCAATGCACAATAATGACTTAAGAAAAATAAACAAAAAACTTTTTGATGATTTTTTAATTTTTCAATTTTAACAGTATACAAAAGGTGATGTTTTGTATAAAAATTACCTATTGACGTTCCTTTGACCAGAAAGTTTACGATCGTTTCTTTGTTTGTACAATGTGATATATTTACTAGCTGTCATTTCAACTCCGTTCACAGAAACTTTCAAAGCCTGAAAAAACAATGGGTTTGAATACATGCCTATTTCTTTTACACACACCCTCAAGCTAAAATTTTATAAAACATAAGCATGATGTGGTTTGCAAAATATTTTAAATCATCCATCTGATTTACACTTTGATTGTTTGACATTCAAAAAATCATCAAAATAAAATTGAAAAAACAAAACAACAATTCTGAGAAAATGTCTGTCAAGCATGAAGTATTCAAATTAAAGTAAAAGCTGTAATTTAAATGCTGCTGTAACCACCCCTTCCAACAAACAAACACGACTGAAAATTCAAAGAAATATTCATTTACCACAGACTTGTTCAATTTCCGACTTTGCATTGGTGTATCAGTTGAAAGCGAAAGATCAATGGATGCTTCATTATCATTTGTGGTCTCTTGAGTTTGTACAACATCAGTTCTCTTCTCCATGAAATTTGATATCAAATCATCACCAATTAATTGACTTTTCATATTTTCAAGTCGTTCCATTGGACTCTTGGCCTAAAAATTATAAAAAAGCTTCCTGGTACTCACAAGATTACATGAATTTATTTTGCTTGTCAATTTCCACCAATGTCGTGTCTGCTCCTAAACAATAATTATAAAATTTTCCAGCCCCCTTTGTGGTTCTGCAAAACTTTTTACTATAACCTCCAACAAAACAGATTTCTGTCTACAGACCCAGAAAAATTGCAGTTTACTACTAATTTAATCTAATTTACAGAGTCATTTAATAATTTTCATTCATGGCATGTCTGTCTTTTATGTCATAGCTTACATTATTCAAAAAACAAAGGACTTGAATTTTGACATGTTCACAAATATGATTCGACTCAATAAAAACACAATGAAGAATACAAAAAAATCTAAGTAACCAACCTTAAACAAATCTTCATCGGCCAATTTTTCACTCATTCCAAGAGTTTGAAATTCAAGTCGTATCTTTTCGTCAGTAGTTTCAAAGCCAAGGAGTAGATCTGAAATATCCCAGTCATGTGCATAAAGATTTGGGCACTTTTCCCTCGAATAATCAACTGGATGGTTCCATCGACTTTTAGCAGCTTTGTTTCGGCTGGTATCAACAGGATTGTCGGAACGGTCTTGGGTTTGTAATTTCTTTGACCTGTGGGCATACTCCTTTGTAGAAAATTCGTCGTCATTTCCAAAAAGGAAACGCACCATGCTAAAATGGACTTCCATTGGGTATTCAGACCACCTCCAAGAAACAAACGGTTTGTTTGGAAAGTAAACCTTGAAGATTATTGCTAGGTGGACAAGTGAAGTACACATCAAAATGGTGTCACGAAACTGCTCAGCAGTTATAAAATGAACTTTCTCCTTAAAATCAGCTAGCTCTAGCCACCTTTTCCACAGTTTAAACACTTTCAGAACATAGTATGCATGTAAAATTCGTTCGATGGGTTTTAGTGATGGATCCCACCAAGCTTCAAAGCCTTTCCTAGCAACGTTGAAGTAGAACGAGGTTCCTTGAAGAAAAAAAAATCAGATTATTTCAACAATCTTCAGTACTTGCCTTAAGGTACTTATTTTGGTGCACAAGCAATCTTTACTCAATGATATTAATTTTTACGCAAAAGATATTTATTTTCCAAAAAATACCACTTTTAAACACATTTTTTGCAATTTCAACCTTTTTCATGGTTTTCTGAAGTAATTCTACAAAAATTTTAAATTTTGCAAAAATTAGTACGTGCAAAAATTAGTACCTTTAAGGTAACTGTAGGGCGATGGCCAATTTTCATTTTTGGGATTTTTTCACAATTTCACTCCAATTTAATTTTGGAGTGTCCACCCCCACCCCTTTTCTTTATTCTACACTCCTTACGATTTAAAATTTACATTGATCAATTTCAATAATGGCTGGAAAACTCTAGCTTAGTGCTGAATTCTGTAGATAAATAAAGCATCACTCAAAAAATGTTACATTAAATTTCAAATTTTGAAACAGAAATTAATTTTTCATAAACATGATCAAAGAGGTATACAAGGTTTTCAAAAAAGAGATGTGTGAAGTAACTCATTCAAAATTATTATTAGTACATACCAGCAGACCAATCACACATTTTGATACCATTGATACATTTAGATGACATCAATCTCTCAGCAGATCGTTGATCGGACTTGTTGTTGACATCCACGTCGCGTTTCTCCAAACCAAATTCAGGGCCCATTTCATAAACTCTTCCAACAAAACTGAACAGAACGATATAATTTCCGAGTACAAGTGGCTTGCAGGATAGAAGTGCAGATTTCAAAATTTTCCTTGACCAATGCGATTGATCTTGTGTGGCGGTACGTGGTAGTCCACCAATTATGGGAGATGTAGAATCAAATACATCTGTAGCACATCTAAGCAGGAGATGGAAATCAACTGTGGTCTGACCATCATCAAAGAATGGAACTGAGGGCTTTGAAGTTAATCCTTTTGGTGAAAAGGTTTTGTTCCATTTTAAATCAGACGACGACGAAAAAAAGTGAAAACAGACCAAGGGATCCATTTTAGGTACAACCCATCCATATTTTTCAGCATCCTCAAAAATACCAGTGCTTACATTTTCAAGCTTCACAGTGTTAAACTTTTCAGGTCTGGAAACCGGAATGAATGAGGTCATGGCCATCATTTGATTTCTAAATCTGGAATCACCGTCAGCGACAATTTGGATTACTGGAACCTTCATTATGTTGGCCATTTTGATGGTGTGATAAGTGATGCACCTATGATCAGTGTGTTGCAAGTATCGATTGTTTGTACTTATTATACTAGTTTCACGAAGGCGGGATTTGCTGGTTGTGCAATAAAGACCAACAGAATAAATATAAGTTGAGCGTGGTCGATTTAAAGCCTCACTTTCAGCATAAATTTGATCAATCGCCTCCTTAACATTATTCTTATCAACTTGTGGAAACGGTACAACTGGTTCAACAACAATCTGATCCAACTTCATGTTTAATGCTGTTTTCCAGTCCTTGTATGACGAAAACTGAGCATAAGCCATAAAGTATGAACGAGTGGATAAATCAACTTTAACTACATCACAAATTTCGATGTTTGTTTTTGAATCCTTTTGAATTTCAAGATTATTAAAAAATGACTTAACGTCAAATTCTTCAGGTACATTTCTAATAGCAATAAATCGAGGCATGGAGGAAAACCCGTAGAGACGATTGTCCTTGTGATTCAATTCAACGACAATCTTCAAAGCAGTCTCGTCTATCATGCAAGTAGCTGGTTCGTAATTGCAAACAGGTGCTAAATCTGTTTTCCAGCTGTATTCCTCAAATAATGGAGAAGGCTTTGTCGACACTTCTGGAATTACTTTATTATGTTCCTCAGCAAAAGCAGTGATTCCATCCCAAGTCAATCCAAAACAACAGTCAATGGAACCCTTATTTAGCCATCTACCAACAGTTGTATCCCATGGACCATTTAAGCTTGCTGCTAAGTTGTTGAATTGCGAATGGCTCATATTTAAAAACATGTCCTTGTAAAATCCTACAACTGGTTCTTCATATTTGTGGTTGTTTCTTAAAATGCTGGAGATGATTGCTTGTTGAAGTCTGGAGAGGTGCTCATACCTCATAAAGAGTTCCCAAAAAATAGGATTACGTTTGGTTGCATCAATCATACGTTGGAGACGAGTATGTTCAAGGGTTTTAGCCTTAAGTTTATCTTCAAGCTCAGCTATAGTTTTCTCATGTTGTAAAATGATACGTTTTGATTGTTCTAGTTTTATTTCAACCTCAGTTTTCTCATTCAACAATGCCTGGTCTGGGGTGTTGATATCAAATTTTGTTTGGGTTGTTGCATTATGCTTAAAAACAGATTGATCAGGAAAATAACTTGGAGGAATTAAGTTTGGTTCGTCAGTAGGTTTGAAATAGTTTGTGATTTCGTTATGCTTTTTTTTACATGCAAGATATTCTTCTAACCTTTCGACATCAGTACGCCTTCCTGGACGCTTTTTGCCCTGAAATTTTAGAAGAAAATGATACTCAATTTCAATTCAGAAGGAAGGATAAACCGGGAGGAGACCTGTTCAATCATGCACATGTGGGCTGCTTTTGAATAATGGAAAAGCTTGCAGTTTGAGGATTTCTAATGTTTCAAAATTTTCTAATCACCAGAAAAACTGGCTTGTTTTGTTGGACGCCTAATCTTGTCCTAACCGTTAGCCTTGGTTAGTATGATATGATGTGATCTAATGACTTTTTCTGTGTCTGGCTCAACTTCAGAAGCTAACAGACACTATGAGACCCCAAAATAAAATTCATAAGCTAAGTGAATTTCAGTTAATCCCCCAGAAAAAGGCCAATGGATGAAGCAGAAAGATTTCAGCCAAATTGGACCATCTTTGATCAGGTCTGTAATGATATTCAATTTATTTCCAAGGCAAAAAAACTTAAGAAATGTTTTCAGATGGGGTATACAAACATTTTTCACAATTCTCTCAAAAGCCCGAAAGCTTTGAGGGGACAGCAGCAGGACAACAGAAGCACACATCCACAGCAAAATCTGATCACTCTTGAGAGGTTTTAAGGTAAGGCTTCCCGAAAGTTTTAACTTTGTTTCAGTGAAAAGCTTGTCCCCCAGTGTCAGGAGGCTCCAAAAATTAAAATTTTTTGAAAAAAACCAGATTCACCTCGTCACCCAAGTAACAAAGAAAAAGTGTGCTAAATTTCACCCAAATTGGACTATTTTTGAAGTCTCGCGGAGTCTCCAGGCTGCCCTAAAGTTTTAGCCTAGTTTGACGTCGAAAAAACTTAGTGCCCCAAAAATCAATATTTTCAAAAAATGAAAAAGCACCCCCAGATATTCACCCAAGGAGCAAGTGTGCAAACGTGTGTGCAAGTGTGCAAAATTCCAGCTAAATCTAACAATTTTTGAAGTCTTCAGTAGTAAGATTTGGCACACAGTAATTCTGATTAAGTTGTTGAGATACGTTGAGATAAAGGTGTAAACTTATAAAACTATACCTTTTTGTCTGCGTCAGAAGTCTCCATATTTCATCGATCCAGAAATTCCAGTCATTTGCAACTTATAATCAGTGTTTATACTTGAACTTTAACAAAATTAAGACGTGAAAATATTAGTAAATATTACTACTTGACTTCGTTGGTTGATCACGTTTTCAGTTAAAATCGGAATTAAAATCTTACGGCCTTTTTCTGGGAAATACTTCGAAGTTTAAAACCAGGACCAGTTTTATAACAAATATTTATACCCTAAATATATTCATGACTATGTTTACATACAAAATAGTACATTTTGTCCTTAATTTAAACTTATAACATTCATATATTAAAAAGAAATTAAGTTTAAAAAAAGGAAATATTGAAAAATATCAGTCCTGATATTACACGCCGGTTTAAATCAATGTTTTTAAAAATTGGCCCGCGCGCGGCCCGCGCGCGACCCGAACACGGCCCGAAAGCTCGGGCCAGTTCGGGTTATGTTCGGGCTTTTTGCGAATTCCATTCAACAATTTGGCCCGAAGATTTTCGGGCCATGCCGTGGAGTCTGTAGGCCTTTAGTTTGATGCAAAAATCGATGTACTTTTATGAAATGTGACTTCTGAAATATTTCTTATTATGCTCTTACTTGAACCTAGTATTTATTTCCGCTTTCACGTGCCATACTCAGCTGCCTGTCTGTATTATGTATCACTAGTAATGCTCAGAAAGATGTGTCAAGAATTTTCAAAAGCAGTAAAACTTTCATGGAAAAGGAAAAATTCTAAAAAAGTGATGAATACTTACCCCAAAACATATTTCGACTCTTCAAAAGTCCAGTATTTAACATTAAACAGATTTTGGGCTGGAAAACTCAAACTGATCTAACAGAGTCTAAACTGCATTAAAGTTTGTTTTGATTCCAAAATTTTTGTTTCGATTCCCCATGCTTGAATTTCGTGAAATTTAACATAGTATGGAGTGTCTCGCTTACTCAAGACTAATTTATTTTGGCTGTCGGAATCCGGCATAGTAATCGAGCCAAGACAGATCGTCATTTTGAAAGTCGAACTTTCGATATTTCTTTTTAAACATTTCAGTAGGCCCGAAGGTTGAGAAGGCACGGTGAGTATTAACCTGCTATTTGAAATCCTATCATATCTCTTCCATCTTACCATCTCCAAGTTAGTTCGTAATAATTTACCATATTAAATTCTTTTTTAGCTTCAAAGTTCATGAATTTTTTGTATTGGTAACTTTGACTCAACAGAATTCATCATTTAATTTAGGAGCCGAAATGACGAAGTACGCTACAGAACCAGAAAACCCTACAAAGTCATGCAAGGCTCGTGGCTCGTACTTGCGTGTTCACTTTAAGAACACACGAGAAACAGCCCAAGCAATCAAAAAGATGCATATCCGCAAAGCTTACAGATATCTGAAAGACGTCATTGCTCAAAAACAAATTGTTCCTTTCAGGCGCTTCAGTGGAGGTGTTGGCCGCAAAGCTCAGGTGAGATATAATAATTAGAAATTGTTTTCATTCTTTAACTATATTATGCTCAGAATATCAATTTTCATAGCACCAACATCAATTTAATATGCTGAATGAATGATCGTATGTTTTGTTGCAAATGGATGGATACAATGTACAGCAGCTGATTTATTTAATCTCATTACACTTACCTTTATGCGTATACCTGGAAGTACAAGATTTTTGGTGAAAATTTATACCTTTTTGAATAATTGCATGTCTTTTGGCTGGAAAATTGAAACCATTCAAACAATGTCTGGTGTCTTACCATATTTACTAAGATTTTATCACAGAAATAAATACTGATGTTGAAAAGACATGTTAACCCAGTCCACAATTTGAACAAAAGTAATATCTGGACAAAGTTGATGATTTGATTCAAGTGATGTTTAATGACAGAACAGCATTTATTTTGCTTTGTGGAGCCGAAAAGTGACTATTTTGGAAAGAATTAAAAAGTAAATTAATTTTAAAAGGATTGGATGTTTCACTACTAAAATTCTGCATTTGGAATTGGTTTATTTTTAGAAAAAGCCAATATCCTTCAGGAATGACATCATATTTTGGGTTAAAGCTTTTGTTGGAAACTTTATAAAAAATATATCAGGCCGAGATCACAAATAACTTGTGTTCGCGTCGTTCGACCAACTCACTTTTTATCTGAAAAATCCAATTGTTTTTAGTCAGAAATTCGGGAAATCTGTCGGATTTTTAGGTGATAATTTTCAAAGATCATTTTGCAGATTTATCGAGCGTTTAAAACAATTCCTACTCGCAACTTTTCAAAGATTTTTTTGCGTTTAACTTTAAGAGCGCTACATTACTGATTTTGCCGCTTTGTATGTAACAACAAACATTCTGCAGACCACGCGCTAGATGATTCTTGTCGCCTGAACAAGCCTATGTCCAGAGTGTATTTTTCCGACCATTTTTATTGCCGACCAACCCATATTTTAGAGCCAAAAATGACGTGAACACAAGTTATTTGTGATCTCGGCCTCATGGTGTGAAAAATTTATAATTTTCACTCATTTAAAAATTTCAGGCTTGAGTCATTCCATTCCACAGGGATATTGGGCTATTCCATTTTAAACCATACACGGGTATTGACGAACTTTTTTTACAAGACCCCTTGGAAATTTTCAACATCAGCTTACCCCTTGGATATCGAGTTTTCATCCCCTGGAAACTTCTTTTTTTTATTGATTTTCAGTGATTTTCACAAACAAGAGGCTGGAAAAAATCTGTGATTATTCTATTTTTAGTCCATACAGGGGTAATGACGAACCTTTCCAGGGGGTTTTCAACCCTTTTTCCAAGGGGTTTTTGGTACTTTCAAAAAATTTCCAAGTAGCTTTATGAAGATTTCCAGAGGTCAATAAAACTTCAATTGTACATGATGTTTTGAGTGTGCATGATAATTTTTTTGCCTATTTCCTCAAATTTCCAACAATCTTGACCACTGAACTCAGAAATGATGTGAATAAGGCGGCAATCACAAATATCTTCCTTTCCTGTCACCCGACCGACTAAAATAATTTGAAGAAAATAGAGTCGGAAGTCGGTAAAATTGTTGGATTTTTTATTTCTTCTCATTCATCTACATTCACTTTCTAAAAACAAAAAAGCAATCAGCTCTTTTTTATTCTTTGCGGAGGGCCTAACCTTTCATGCTTCAACAGCGCTAGATTTTGCATTTTCCAAAGAATTTCTGCTGTCTCCGCGCTAGAAAGAAGATTTTACAGTGATCGTGTGCCGCACGCGGTACACTTTTTGCCGTGTGTACCTCTCTGAAGACAATTTGACTCAATGTTGGTCAGTTTTAAATTTCCCCAACAATTTTTTTTACCAACCGACTCGTACTTTCAATGTGAAATGACGCGAAATGAAGATATTTGTGATTGACGCCTAAGTTATATGTGATCTAGACGTAGCATGAATGAGGGGACACTCACATATCAACCCTTCCCACTCTTAATGTAAAATTTAAACCCAGCACAGCACATTTGATTTGATCCTTATAGAGATTTTTCTGTGACTGGCCGTTGCAAAATATTATGAAATTATCTCTTGTATATTCTTGAATGGGGAAAACCATTACACAAGGCTTGACAAACTTAATGCCTTAAGAAACCAATAATTTTAGTGAGTTTTCTCAGAGTCACTGCATTTTTGACGTTTAACGTGGGAAAAATTTATATCTGAGTGACCCCTCAAGAGTATTAATTACAGTATTGCAGTATATTTTGTCACTGATAAGACCACTATCTCCCAGAGTTCAATTGGGATTTTGTGGGATATTCAGGTATGACCAAAGGTCAATAGCAATTTATGGCAAGAGCTGGCAGTACTGAATTGATTTTGACTGCATTAAATTTTACTTGTTTGAAACTGAGTTCTACGTTTTATCTAGATTTCAGGTGATTAGGAGGCATGTATTAATTGCAAGGTTTAGAATCAGTCTCCAATTTCCTTATTCAATAAAATCAGTGTTGTTGTCCGAATTGTCTTTGAAGATAGATGAATTTTATTTATAGGCTAAAGCATTTGGTCATTCTCAAGGTAGATGGCCCAAGAAGAGTGCAACATTCTTATTACAACTTTTGAAAAATGCTGAAAGCAATGCCGATGTCAAGGTAATTTAAATTTTTGATTTTTAGACTCATTTCTTCTTATTGCAGAACAAAATGCATTGTGGTATCTCCATTTCTTTATACAATAAAGTTCTGGTCGTTTAACCAATGCTATAGCAATATCCAAAGTGTCACATCATCGTTAGATATTGTTGCATTCATGGCTTTATCTTGGAATGACATGGGATAGTTTTTATGTTAGTTCTTCAATTTTCTACGTAGTTTATTTCCTTGGGCTTTATCTGCTGTTGCAAAAACTTGTGACAAGTTGGGTAATTTTCTTCCTTGTTAAACAAGCAGCTAAAAAGTGAGATACTCACGAGACTTAATAATTTCTAAGTTTTTTGAAAGCCCTGGAGGAGATTCAAACCACTAAATTCATGTTGTCAGTGATTCTGAATCCAGTGCCCTAACTGTTAGGCCACCAAGTCGCTGCAGAATAACAAATTTAAATGTTATATACCTTTTAAAAGGAGAAATTTTGGTGCAGATTTAATTTTGCGCACAGCGGATTAGAAATATTTGGCGTGGATTTAATTTTGCGCCACAAGGATTCTTTTTAATTTGGCGCATCCATAAGTTTTTCAGACCATTGCCAGATGTAGGCAAGGTTGATAAGAAAAAGAATAACGGCAATATTATAGTCATTGACTAGATATTTTGTATTTTATTTATTTTGTTGGTGAAATTTTAAAAAAAAACTTAATATTTGTTTAAAATTTTCTTTTTCGTAATAAGAAAAAAATTTGGTGCGGATTTAATTTAGCTCAGCTTGAAAAAAATTTAATTTGGTGTTTTTGGCATTTTGTGCCAATTGCGCCAAATTTTCTCCGCTTAAGGTACTTTAAAGGGATTAAATTTCAAGATTTTTTGCGAAAATTTGTCTTGTGGATCAGTAATTCGTGAAATTAAATCCACACAAAATTTTTGCATAAACCATTTTAGCAATAAAAGGAGTTGTCAAAACCATGTAATTTTGGTAAAACATGTCAATTTTTTTGGGTCATTCAGGAAATTAAATCCACGCAAAATTTCTCAGTCGCGAAACTAAATCCAAACTTTGCAACTTTTTTGGCTCCTGAAATTTAATCATACTAAAGTATACTATTACAAATAATAACACTCAGGAGTACATAAATAGGGCATAGCGTCAGCCCCCCCCCCCCCTGAACAGCCCACAAAAGGTGGGGGTTGGAGCTGTTTCAAATAATTGGGGGGGGCTGGGGGCTGGCTAGTAGAGTTAGCCATACTTTTAATTTTTGAGTTTTCATGTTTTTGTTTTTGAGAAACGTGAAGTCATTAGACTCGGAAAAAGCAATCTCTTGGAGTTTACACGGGATAGTACGTTTATCTTCGTGAAAGTACGTTTATCTTCGTGAAATTGTGGGTTTTATGTTGTTTATGTGTTTTCGAGAGACGTCAGGTCATTGGACTCTGAAATATTTGGGGAACCTAAATCTCAGGGGGGGCTACTTTTTGCCTGGGACCTAAACCTGGGCTGACGCTATGTAGGGGGTGAACAGTAAATATAAGTGAATCAGTGGCAGGCGGAGTCGCAACTGCTAGGAGGTTATAGTAATCGCTTACCCTCATTTTCTTTCAATTTGTATCACTACCCCTAACTGGAATTATAGTAATCTCTATTATACATTTAAAAAAAATTTCCATGAGTATCTCATTATTTATCAAAAAGTCTTGTTAAGAAGTGTTCCCATATTGAATTTTAACAACATTGTGTAGCTATAATTGTGAATTTCAATAATGGCTATATCAAACAATACATAAGTATTTATTTAATATATTCTTAAAACTAGAAAAATTACTTTTTGTTTAGGGATTGGATGTTGATTCCCTTACCATTGATTATATCCAAGTTAATAGAGCTCCATATATGAGAAGGCGAACATATCGTGCTCATGGTCGTATTAACCGTAAGTACTTTTAGCCTCTCATTCTTTGTTTGGAAGTCAAATGTAAAAAAATTCCATGTAGAAAATATTACCAAGATTATGTTGGTAAAGTCGGTTTCTCTCGGCACGAGCTCAAAAAAATGGCAAAGAGAGTGAAGGTTTTATAATTCATTACTCTGATTGGCATAAAAGGTAGTAATATTTATTCTATACATGAATAGCGTGTTTCTCATCTCCCTTTCCCAAATCTCTGCCAAGACTTATTGTTATACAAATGTAATCAGCTAAAATGGAGCTTTCACCCTGGCAAACCAATTTCAAGCTAGTGTAGAAAGGTTTCTTTCTTCATTCTACTTTTACATTTTTATATTTTCAAATTTTCCAATCATAAATATATGGGTCTTAAATAAAGTATAGAAAAACTAGAACTTGAAATGTTATTTATTACAAACAGACTTAACAGGAACAGGGTGGCCAACATTAGGAACCAGAAGACTTTTTTGGGTCACGTTATATTCTGAATATAATATTGGGCTCTTCCAGAAAAAAATTGTTCATGGGGGTGGAGGATGTTTTGAAAGTTAAAATGGCAGGGTTTAATGTATAAATTCCTTCTTCATATTTTAGCTTACATGTCGACTCCATGCCACGTTGAAATGATCCTATCTGAAAAAGAACAAGTTGTTCCACGTGCTGAGGAAGAAGTTGAAGTCAAGAAAGTCTCCAAGAAGAAACTTGCCCGTGAAAAACTTAAAGCTCGCGAATAAATTAAAATCTCAACCTGAAAGTTTTTTTCGTTATTCTTTTACCACGACCTTTGGGATTTATTAGGTGGGTTTACAGAATAATGTATGTTCTTTTTCAGGACCCTACATCGAAATCATTTTTTTTATTACATAGCGGTGTCTTTTGATGACCAAAATATAAAATATAAAAAAAATTGAAATTTAAGACCACGTAGACGCGATTTTGATCACAAGGGAGTACTAGGCTTAAAAGCCTCACTCTGAGGCTCTTGGGGGAAAAAATTTTAAGCCTTCGAGTGAGGCTTTTAGTATGTTAATCTACATCAAATTTCGGTTCTGACGGTACCAAATGGCTAGTCCGTAAATTTTTGCGAGGTCTATTTTTAACTCGGCCAGACTATTGAGACTTGACGTTAGTTTTGCAGCTCTGAACAAATTAATCCCAAGGGACATCTCGCTTAATTTCATTTTTCCTTGTTTGACCCATACTTAATACCAATAAAATCACAAAAAAACAAAAGATGTTAAACGTCCATTTAAAATCACGTTTATACATTTATTCTTGTTATGTGACCTTTCTCTGGTTCAATATCTGGGGGTGTTTTTTTCATGTTTTCAAAATTTCGATTTTTGAGGCCTGGGGAAGATTCTTTTGTCAAAACGAGGCTCAAACTTTGTTGCAGCCTGGAGGGCTCAAAAATCAAATAAGTCTGAAATTTTATTTTATTTTTCGAAAATTATCATTTTTGGGGTCTGGGGACGAGTATTAAGCCTGGACTAAAACTTATAGGAATGCTAAAATTTTCCCTAAGCAATGAAATTTACAACTGGGCCTACGAATAATATTAACTTGTAACAGTTGACATCATATTCCATCCAAATACGCTTCTTTGGTATATAAATGGGTGCTATTAGTGGCCCAAAGTTACGGTAAATTATTCAATTTTCTAGACATGCCGTATCTTACCCGAGCGAACATGATGGGCAATCTCATATCATTTAGCAAAACAAAAAATTAGAAAAAAGCTATAAGAATACAACTTGCTATAAAATATTAATATAAAATGCTGAATTCAACTTTCAGGTTACCTGTTCAATGTCCAAGAATATGTAGATCAAATTCAAATCAGCTTTTTAAATGTTCAATCATTAGAAGATCTGACAAATGACCTTAGATTGTAACTGCTCCAGCGAAAAGCACCCAGCAAATTGTTTTTAATATTCTGCAGAATTTTGAGAATCCTTTTTCTAACAGGTTGAAATGCAAAGGTGTATATAAGAGCATCAGATATCGGAGCAAGTGCATATAGAACTGCAGCTGTAGTGTATATAGTTTCACTGATCAAATGTGTTTTCTTTGATAATGCAAAGCCAAGAAATATCATATCTGGCAGGACCCAAAATAATAGAAAAGTTGAAATGAATAAAGTTGGTATGAAAAAGCCACGTAGAATTCGTATAAAGTTACGTCTTGAAACACGATTATTACCACCGTCTGCTGTCATTGTTTCCTCGCGGA
This sequence comes from Tiaropsis multicirrata, assembly GCA_032270745.1. Lineage (NCBI taxonomy): Eukaryota > Metazoa > Cnidaria > Hydrozoa > Leptothecata > Tiaropsidae > Tiaropsis > Tiaropsis multicirrata. The sequence continues at coordinate 4,478 of JAUJPO010061235.1, read as the reverse complement.
TCACTGCAATGACAACTGTACCCGCAAAGCGTTTCCGGTTCATGTGAATCTTATGGAGAACATATCCGTAGGTAATAAGCGCAGGTATTATAAATATAGCCTCACAAATAGGCCATACATAGAACGGTAAAACAGTCAATACTTCCTCTACAGTGGCACACGTTACAGCTAGAAAAGTGGTCAACAAAATGGCTATAACGTAACACGCGAACAAACAAAATTTAGTCTTGATTTTAGACCACACCACTGGATACTCAATATTGAAATAAATTTCCAAGAAGCGATCGACAGTTAACAGCGTCATCACTAAAGCATACGAAACAAATAAACCACCGTTCACCAAAATCATTAAAAAAACGCGAGCCTTAGAATGCATATGGGTGTAAGTTAAGATATTCAACGCAACTAGTAACCCATTTGATAACACATTATTGATGCTTATAACAACGTAATAGATGTATTGTATACCATTTGCATTCGAAGCCTCGTGGCGAACTTGAAATAGGAAATACAGTCCAATACAATGCATAATAAATGGTACAGCGTTTACGGATATATCACGGACCAGATCATGCGTTTCAACCATTGTTAAAAGTAATTTGCAGACCAGTTAGATTCGTTGACGAAGTAAAGTTTCCTCTGTTATGTGGAAGCTCAAGTTGTCAAATATTTTTGAGAGCCAAGTACTCAAAAATTCACGTCGAGTTGAAGTTGAGATAGGATGATAAACTAATAACTTTCACTCTACAACACTCTCAAAAATCAACGACCAGTTTTGATTCTCATTGGGATGTATGGTTGTATGAGTGATGTTAAACTAGGAATTCCGGAATTTTTCTCAGTGTGAAAAGACGGACAAGAAAAGTTATATTTCAACAGCTGTGAGAGATTTCCAGAAAGTGCGCCAACATGCCTCAATTTAAGGTATATTTACAGTCTCTATTAAGAAAAATTGGAAATTTAGTTTATACTTAATATATACGATAAACTTTATGGTGAAAAAGAGCAAAAATGCAAAGGATACGAAGTTAGATCACTAAATAATAAAAATAAAATATATTCAATAACAATTAAAATTCGAACCACAGTTTCTTTTGCAATTCTTCATTTTGAAAATTGCGAAAAAAACGTTTTCTTCTCTCAAATACTCCCCTAATAAAATCTGAAAACGCTCTTTAATCTTTGCTAAACTCTCGAAAAGTGAAAAAATCATAACACTTACACGGATAAATATATTGGTACTGGCTTGTTTTAACAGGGGTTTTCATTACTAATCTTTAAGTAATCCAATATCAGATGCAGATATCAAACATAAACTAATTAGTCGAAAAAAAGCAGTTGCGAGAATAAGAAATATTTTTGTAGGCTATTTTCACATTGAATATATATTATGCATATGCTGTGCCTCACTTTCCGCTTGTAGCAACCTCGTATTCAAGTTTTCTCACATTATAGATGACGCTTAGGACACAAACACTGATCTCCTTCTCATTTTCCCCGTGCGGCGGCCGACGGTTCGGCATGGAGTCGAGGTTTCAGTTAATGTCAATTGCGTGTAGAATTCAATTTACATACACTTTTTACAACGTCCAAGAAAAATGAATGAAATTTGAACAATAATAATAGATGAATTCACGAACAAAAAATCCGCGTCCTTCATAAAATTATGATGAGCTTTTGATAGAAAAGCCCAGTAGATGTCCTGTTATGGGAAAATACTAAAATAATATAATAGCCTTACGGTAAGCTATTTAATTTAATGAATGTGTTTTTTCAACAAGGATCAATAATAAGGATCAAAGTTGTTGTTCTTCGTTTTTTCCTTCTTTTTCTTTTCCGTTTCACGTAGGGATGCACAGCACCGACAATAAATCAGATGATTCAAAACCCCAGTTGGAAAATGTTTCAGCCAACCTGGTGTTATTTTTATCGTTCCATCAAGTACAAAGATCGGAGACAGGAGTGTAAAAGTCTCAGTAAAATCTTCGAGAACATGGGACCGCCATTTTTCCCTTTCCAATCAAAAGTCAAGGACTTCAGACTTATTACGAGTGGAACAAAGGGAGGATTGAGGAGTAAATGACCCAAAATTCGTACACTTTTTGCAAGAAAAAAATCTAAAGTCACGTCAAAAATTGGCAAAGAAAACACCAAATAAATCACAAAACATTTTACACATTTTCGGGAGTGATTTACCCCTCAATGAGAACTCCAGCTAAAATGTCTAGAAAATAAATCTTTTACTTTGAGAACGTCAGTTGAACGTTAAAACAACGTCTTTTAACGTCAAAAAATGTCATATGGGTTCAATTAAAAAGGAATCCTGCGCAGCGGACTTTTACGGGACATTCGCATACCATTTTTTGTCTGAAGTACCTTTCCCCATTCCTGAGCGCCCGAGAGAATTTGCTGATAGGAGAAAGTTTGATAAAGACTATTAAGTACCCGCTGGTAAGAAGTTGAAGCTGAAAGACTAAAATAGAAATTCAGAAATTTGTGTAAAAGTGCAAACGGAAAATAATCCAAATTCGAGCGTCTGTTTCGATCATAAAAAAGTTTTCATGTTTTGATATCCCTTATCAAGATGTTCGAACCTGGGACAAATGGCACACCCTCATATTCTTTATGATGTAACAAAAAACCATATTAATCAAATTTTTGTTGATGAGATGTATTTCATCACTTCATTTCTCTCCAACCTTCATTACCAAATAAGAAAAGAAAAAAGCAAAGATTTAAAGAAATTGAGAGCTAATATTGAATAAAAAAGGTCAAAGAGAATATGAAGCTGGTTAAAAAATAGTGTTTTATTAGAACAGAACAGTTTATTTGTCGGTTTCTTTAAAACATTTTTTAAGTTGCAATACTTTTAAGCCTACGGTATACGAGATAAAAGGAATAAATAATTAACCATACGGGTGTAAACTGATTGACAAAAATACTGTCCAAGTTGCAAAAGACATTCCGAACGAGCACTTTCATGAATATTCCCGAATTCGTATATAAAGTTGTTCTTTGTGGACTTCCACACGCAGCTGAGAGAAACCTAAAAACCTATTTGTTTCAAATTCGCATTCATCATCATAAGCATAAAACAAAACCTACAGCATCGATGCTCAACTAACAGGAGCGAATATAGAGGAAATCAAAACGATTTGGTGGAGAATGTCCATCACTTCCATATTATTAGGAGGAAAAAGCATATTTCAAAAACCAAAACTATCGTCAAAATCTTTGAGAACTGTCACAGTGTTATACCCGATCGTCTTTGAATCTTTGCATCTTCACCAAGGTGTAACTAACTTATCATGGGGTATATCAGATTTTGAATGCCGTGCATCAAATCAATACCTTTCCGAGTAAAGATCGCAAAAAACATCAAATCAAATCAATCAATCAATTCGGCCGTTTCCGTAGCCGAGAAGCCTTACTCCAATTTTATTTTTTTTATGGAGTTTTTTTATTAAAAAAAAAAAAAAACGCACAGAGGTCGGCATTCCATAAATAAACAAAACTAATTTTCCTAATATCAATAACTTATACATAACATAAATGATATAATGTTCAATGTTCAATGTTCAATGTTTAACAGTCTTACTCCAATTGTGGCGAATCCAACAAGCGCAACATAGTATGTTGCCGTTAAGACCAATAAAAATCACAAAACACCCCATGAAAATACATTCACACGAGCACTTATCAACAAGAGATCAATCAAATTTTGATGGACTGAGTCACATTAGATATTATAACAAATCCGTCTCAGAACTAGCAGTAAAAAGAAGAAACTCTCCAAGAATACACAGACCATGTTAACTTTTACCAACCAGTTAACCTAAACCAAACGATAGGAGAAGAACCAATGCCAAGAAATTTCTCACCATCTTATACTTTAATTTCACTTTTGGCCTAATTTGGAGAAAAAAAGAAAATCTGGAGCGCGGAAATTATTCTAGATTTTAATTATGATTATTTTTGAGATTTTCGGATCGAAAGAAATGAGAAATCTTAATTGAAAAGTAAAAGTAAATAGTATGTTTTTCAAAGAGAAATTATTCACGAAATAATGATTTGAACAAATTTTGGGCAAATTACGAAATCAAAGTTCTTTTTGCAATACGGGGCTAGCTTTTAATAATTTTGAATATATAACCTGACACCTGCGACAATATTTTGTATTTATTTTCGAAGGTATTATATTCTTACTATGCCTATGGAAATTTATTAAGATTTCGAAATGAATCAAGCATCTAAATTTACCTAAAACTGCAGGTTTGCAATTTTTTTTCTATATCATTATCAATCATTTATTTTTCCGTAAAAATATATTTCTTAATTAAAACAAGAAATGTATTCCTTTATTAATTTCGCTTAGCGAAAGTATTACGATCAGCTTCTGCGGCGGCGGTGGATTGGAAGATTTTTTCGCGAAAACGAAAGTAAATCATCTTTGGACAGACTCACTAAAATATTCTGCA
>JAUJPO010061224.1:0-13200 GCA_032270745.1 Tiaropsis multicirrata | reverse complement strand
ATTTTATGTCAAAAAGTGTGATTTTTCAAATCAGCAAAAGTCCATTTTGGTGCAGTCTAAAAAAAACACCGACATATCATGACTATTGATGGATTGTAAATAGTAAACTTTTCAGATAATCAGGATCTACCGAAAATGTCTGTGTTATTTTGACTGGTTTCGAAATAAATAGTTTCGAATTTAGTGCTAAGTAGATGGAGGTGTTTTGAATGTTTATCATTTAAATTCGAAGAACCCCTCTAAATGTTCTTAGCTTTTTTTAATTTGAAGCCTTAAAATGCTCTTAAAATGTTCTTTAAATTCATGTGTACATAACCAAAAATGAAAAAATGTTCTTAATATGTTTTTTACCTTGAAGCCTTATGTTCTTATATACTTTGTTCTTATAAAAAAACGTATACGTGTTGATTTGACTGGTAGTGCTAAATGTGATACGCATCTGTTAAGAACTGTGACACCACTGTGATCCTCTCACCGACGGTCACACGGTCACAACACCCCAGTGAAAAAATTATTTGCCCCAGTAGAAAATTCGAAGTTCACTTTCATTCATAAAAAGAAGAACAAAAATTCGTCAAACTTTTTACCCATCAAGGTATGGTAATTCCACTTGGGCACAGAGAGGACAGATGGGTGTTATATAATATTACGCCCACTTTCTTTTGCTGATAGAAAGCATTCTAGTGATGCTGTTGCACGAGAAAACCCAAACAAACACATTATTATGTAATACCTCAATTTAAATGTAATCTGAATGCTATTAAATTCGCGCCCACCTAGCCCCGCAAAGATATGCCCTATAATCGAGATCAAGAAATACAAGAAATACTAGTTCGACTGCACGATATCTTAATATTATCAAAGAATTAGAAAAGCCAATGATCTGATCAAACATTACGTATGATTACACAGCATACTAACTAAAAACAGACCTTGCTTAACTTTTTCCTGATCCAAATTATTGAAATTATATCCGTTTTAGAAGGTAGAGAGTTGTTGTGTATTTGAGAGAAAATGTTACCTTAATTTCCTCAATAATTAGTTCTTTTTTATAAGCAGAATGTTAGTTCGTTTTATTTTGGGTACATTTTGTGTTGTCTTTCATTTTTTCAAAGGTTGAATAAACAGAGAAACAATAAATAGGATCGTGATCTGCAGTGTAGATATGTTAAATCTTACAACAACAAAAAAATATTATAATTACATTGTATCAAGAATAATATATTCTTGATTGTATATTAACAAAGTTATGTAATTAGGTTTGATTAATAAAGAGACTTTAGTTTAGACTCCCTTGGCCCCAGGGGTGACGACGCAACCGACGCAAAAGGATCCTCAAGGTCCATCAGAATCATCAATAGCATCATTGTGTTATGTAATGCACTGGGTTCGAGGGTGGAGCTTTAGAATTTAGCTTGAGGGGTAAATCGCTCAAAAAAATCTCGTAAATCGAAATTCACCTCAAAATTTGTAAAAAATGACAAAAAAATCATAAATTAAAAAAAAAAATCACATCAAATGACAAAAATCAAGAAAGTCTCGTACACCTTTTTGAGAGTGGTTTACCGCTCGATTTAGCTAACATAACAAATACGAACATACAAGAAATGCAGGTTCCTACTCCCGCTAAAACTACTAAGTTATACCGCCAGGCTAACATATAAATTGAAATTCAAAAATATGGACTAGTAAATGCTAAATTCGTTCATAGACTAAAATGACAACTAACATGCTTTCCAATGTTAAATACACTAGTTGATATCTCTGTAGTGCTCTAGTTTAGTCGACTCTCCAGTGGACCGCCTTGGTCTAAACTTAAAGTCCAGTGGGAAAAAATTCTTTACAGAAATCCAAGTTTTTGCTACCCCATGTTAATTTTCTCTCAGTGTGTTTTTGTTTCAGTGTAGATATGTTAAATCTTACAAAAAAACATAATTATAATTACATTGTATCAAAAATAATATATCCTTGATTGTATATTGTTCACCATGGCGAAGTTATGTAATTAGGTTAGATTATGCTTTGATGGGTTTGTCCTGTTGAGTCATGGTCTCTCAAATTGGAAATGAATTATATGGCATATTCTATGTTTTCTGTAAGAACTTAATTACTGTTGATATATTTTTCAGATAACCTAAAAACTATCGAATCATCAACTACAGACTACCTCTCTTTTGAAATTCTACTTAAAATTTTCCATTGAGGCGGGCGGGTGTGGATACTAGTTTTAAAAGGTGGTGGGTCTCATGTCCAAGCCGAAGTTTGAAAATCCACTCTTACGGAGATTTGTTCACCAACTCTGTCCAATTTTGCGATGTTTACTCCACTAATGCTAGTTTACCAATAATTCTCAAAATCAAAATTTAAATTTAAAATCTTCAAAATTATTACGCTTTGAAAGATTCTAACCGGTTTTGCACAATTATCCTTCCTCCACCGGGGAAAAACGATGATAGTTTAGATTATTTTGAAATCTAAAATGAAAAAACATCTTGGATTCTAATTCTAGACTTTGCTAATGATTCTTATAAAACGTAAGAACGGAAATAAGAATATAATATGTAATACATGTACGATGAATTAGCAACAGCAACAACAATAGATTATTTGTTTCACAATTAGGTAATTTAATTTTGAAATTACAATATTAGTTTTAATTCTTCACCATATGACAAGGAAGAAGGTACTATAGTGTTCATTTAGTATTTGAAGAGCTATTAGAGAGTTCGGGAGAAAGTTAGATGTTTCTTTTGATGATGAAAGTAACTGAAGAATACGAGTTTTTTTTTTTTGCAGTTTCTACACCTAGCAGACACGAAACGTTGTTTTAACGTCAAAACAATTTTGTTTTAACGTCAGAACGTGATTTGGACGTTGTGTGCCTACAGCGCTGGGTAGGGGCTTTTGTTATGCTTCACGTAAAGGAATTGATCGCTAGAAGAAAAATCTGTTGGGATTGTTTCTTTCGCAAATGCCAACCTGGAATGACAACTTCTCTCTTAGACTTGTAAACAAGTTACCGGGTACTGGCTAGGTAAAATCGGAAAAACGTTCACACGGAAAATAGCGCGCGAGTATCCGTAACCGTAAAATGTTTGACCCACTCTTTTTTAAACGATCAGTTTACTAGTCTACTTCTCTCTTTATCTTAAACACATCTCTCTAATTAGAGCACTTCGCTATAAATTCGAGCATTTTTCTAATTCGAACTTTTTTCTGATCAGCAAAATTCTGTATTTCGTAACTAATCCAACATTCTTTTTAATTTGACCAACTCTGTAACTCGAACAGCATATCTCGAACATTGTCAATGTTTCGAAAGAAGATCTTTTAACTTTTATGGTGAAGAGCTAGTTTTATTTAACTTTCAATGATTATCTTACAGTTCTTAATTTTATTACATTCCTGTGACCCGTTTTGGGAATTCTTTTGTCACTGGGGATACATAAAGAGACATAAATCTAACGAGGTTATTAAAAAACGGATTTTTTTCTACTTGGGATGCGTAATTCTATTGTTCTTTGTTCGAAATATTGGTGGGGATGAGACATCTAAGTCGCGATCAAATAAATTAAGTGGGATATAATTTTTTTAACTTTTTTTCAATGGAGGACGAGCCTTTATCCAGTGGGGACGAATTTCTATGCTATTTTTTTTCACCGGGACGATTTTTTTGGGCCTGTATTTCCAGTGGGTAGAGGGGGTCCGGTCCCACCGGGTCTGTTAAACGAGGCTGTTATATTCTTTTGTCTCGTTTTGATGTGATAAGTTTCTAAAAAAATTTCGCGGCATTTAATTTCGCGATTCAGACCTTGCAAATTGAATATTTCGCGGAATTTAATTTCGCGGTTGAGGGCATTTTTAGTCCAAAATGTAGGCTAATTTGGCCTAAAATCGAGAGATTCAATGCCGCGAAATTTAATGCCGTGAAAATTTCTTCCCGCGAAAATTTCTTCCCTTAAGGTATATAAAACTAAAAAAATATATATAATTTATAATTGATGAAAAACAATCAAAATGATGACTTGGTACAATATACAAAAAAATATTGCTACGGAAGAAAGAAAATTTGTTAATGTACAGGATGTTTTCTATTATATAATAATGATGAATGACAAGACAATATAAATTGTTGTTTAAATTGTTTCTTGTTTTCTTCTAATTCATTCCAAAACCACAGAGTTTCATCAATAATACAGTAATGAGGAAGTCAGGATGTATAAATAATTGGTGGTTAATCCATAGAAAGGGGGAGGGTGGAAGATTCACATGATCTTTTCATTTTTGTATGCAACCTTGTGTAGAGAGTAGCGGGGAGTTGTGCACAGGCAGACAGACAGACCACTGATCAAAGTAATATTCATATTTTTTTGCTTTTGCGAAAATGAAAAATCAATCTCTAGTTCTTTTTTAAAAATATTGAGAAAAATATGGATAATTCTGAAATTCGAATCCTATTTAGGGGCACTCACTTGTTTCGTGATTTTGAGCAAAAGTCGCCTAAAATGACATCCACGTAAGCTTCATATCTCGAACCCCCAGTGGACACCGAACTTTAACCTTTAACATACAACTTTTATCAATAGTTTAAACAAAAAAAAGAACAAACAAACAAACAAACAAACAAACAATCAAACAATCAGAGCAGATGATGTATTTGAAACTCTTGTTCATCTCATTGGTCCTTCACCAACAAATCACACTCATTATCGCCCAAAAGAAAATTTGCGTAGAGGGCTTCATCATGGATCGATTTTGCATCAATCTAGGAGTGTTACTCGATAAACAATCCATCAAAACACTTCACAACCCTGAAGAGCATAGTGTACATTGTTTGGTCGACGTTCCTGTATGCGTCAATAGTGGGTTCAGTGTATTACTTCCAAGCCCACCTGGAAGTGAAACACCATACTTCGAAGCTTATCGTCTTTATGATAACGATACCAGGAAATTGGTGGAATTAGCACAAGAACATGGTGCGTGTGAAATCTGTGATAAAAAAGCGAAAGAAGTGAGTGGGCTGGATGACTTCCGTAAGAAAGGAATGAGAGCTACCATTATTGGAATCGAAGAAGGAGATACATACCCTCGTAACTTGATTGCTGAAAACATTGTCTTATCACCAAAATGGTCGGACCCTAGTGCTGTCTCTAATGGATGCCCTGTTATCCCAAACCCCACAACAACGACCACTGTTGCTATTGACAACACAACAACAGCAACAACAGTCAATACAACAACAGCAACAACAGTCAACACAACAACAGCAACAACAGTCAATACAACAACAGCAACAACAGTCAATACAACAACTATGGCACCAGTAGCAAACGTCACAACAATTTCACCTCCATCAGAAAACAAAACAACCACTGAAACACTCAACAACACGACCACGATGTCACCAACAAATGCTACTGAAAACATGACAAGTTCAACAACAACAACAATAATTCCTACAACCACACAGCGCACAATCGTTAAGACCGAAAAACGTTGTGTAGAAGGGCATGTAATGGACCGTAAATGCATTATAGATACTGTTCTCTTAGATGCACCAAGCTTCAAGACGCTCGAAAACCCAGAAAAGCACTCAGTTCATTGCTTGATAAGCGTTCCTGTGTGCGTCGATAGTGGTTTCAGCGTATTACTTAAAAATGAAGACCAAAAGGCAACGTCAGCATATTACGAAGCATACGAATTGGATGATCAAGGCCTACAAATGGTTATCGAGAACGCAAAAATAGTAGGTAAATGTCGCGATTGTTTAAAAACTGGGAATATCACTCACGCATACCGGGCAACCATTTACGGAACGGCGACCATTTTTTCGACACCTCCTCATAAGTTGAAAGTTGAAAAATTGAAGCTTTCTCCTCGAGTTTGGGATGAGAATGTGTTGGAAGACGGATGCGAAAATGACTTCGGTAAAGACCCGGTAACAACAAAGGCACCAACAACGACAATAGAGGCAACAACAAAGGCACCAACAACGACAATAGAGGCAACACAAAAGACAACAACAACAGCAGAGGGTAGCAGCGGACAATGGCTTCAAGCCAACTTGGTTGTTTCCATGATTCTACCAGTATTGAGCTATGTCTTCAAATATTTATTCTAAAAATCGCATTATTATCATTCGTTGTTCCGACATTGTCTCGATGTCCAAATAAGGTTCTGCCGTTGAAACAACATCGTTTGAACGTTAAACAACGGTCCGTGCCTTCTGGGTTGAACAGTAGACGCCCATACTAACATTACTAACTAACCAATCAACGTATATATAGACTTGAACTGTATTAATTAAAATTGCTGGAAAAATTGCTGGAGTATAAAACTCAAAAAATGACTAAAAACAATATAATTGGTATTAAAGTTATACAATTTTGAACGCTTTTTGATAAAATATTTTTTAATTTTTGAAATTTAAAACTTTTTAGAAAAAAAAAAAAGCAAAAGTATACAAAGCTTATTCTTCCTTTCGTACATTTTACTGACCATTTTCCAAACTTTGAAGAAATCTGCATGGTTAATCAAGAATTATGTCCGGGGATAAAACTGCTATCCGGGGGTCGAAAACGTTAAAATGTTCAGAGGTAAATTATGAGAGAAAGCTTATACCCCATCCCCTGTGCACAATTTCTTTCTGGAATAGCCCATTCAATGACCAGAGAATATTTTCCAAATATATATAATAATATTTTTAAAAGTTCATCTCCTTTGCTACTTACATGAATCAAAAGAAGAAAAAAAATATTACAAGTAGAAAATTATTTTTGAAATAATCAATTTTTTGAAATCATTAAAGCATGGATGATTTTAAGTAGTACGTCAATGACAAGAATTTTATAATTCAATAAAATTTAATAATTTTCAATTTTTGTTAATAACAATTTCTCAAGTTGGGAGACTAGATGTACATTCCATTTTACCCTAATAAGGAAAAGCACAAAAATAAGCCTATCACTTTCATTAAATCAATCTCAAATTTTCAAGAAAATGTAACAAACAAAGCAAAAAATGAGCCAGGGATTATGTATTATAGAAAAACCAAATTTATAGGATAACAATTTATTTATTAAGCAGCCTCGTTCCCAGAGTATTTTTGACGTTATAGTATGGCGCGATAATAAATAAAAGTTGAACAGAGGAGAGAACGAGACCCTGGGAACGAGGTTGCTTTTATTGTGTTATTTCCTGGATTTCATAAAACATTATTTATCTTCCTTTTAAGAAAAAAACCTAATTTCAAATGACAAAAAAAGACAAAAAAAATAAAAACGTTCATATATCATATTTTTTGAATTCAAGCAGGTAATTTCCTCAAAAGTCTTATTAACCCTTCAAACGTTTTCCAATAATTTACTTTAAAAAATAAAGTATAAAGCACCATTTAAATTTATGATATTTTTAATCTTTCACCAGAATTTTGAATTTCTTGTGAAAGTATAATGGAGAATTTTCAATGAAGAAAGACCGACCTTAATTGCGAGTTTTCGAAAATTCGAACTGTCGTGACGTATGAAATAGCCGAGAAAAAAAAATTGATTTATCAACACAATAAAAACGATATTGTATTTAGCGTATTCCACCATACAGCCAAAATACCGAAGTTTCTCTATTTGAAACTTGAAAGAGACCAGCTCTTTCACAGCCCTTTTGATAATCATTTCAGTTTAAATTAAATAATTTAGACTTTCACTCATTACGACTCATTACTAAGGGTATCAATAAAGAAACTAAAACTAAAAGCACCTCAACGCTGGAAATATGTACGTGGAAAGTGATCGAAATTGATCAAAAATTGTCCCAATAAAGTTTCCTTAATAAGGTACAACAACTACGTATCAAAAAATCGAAAAAAATGAATTGGTAAAATTAAACTCTCCATGGACTCACTCACCAAGGACGTAGAAATGAATAGACATTCAGCTTGGACGGCTTCAAAGAAACAATATAAGTTAACTGTCCATTCATTTATACGTCCGTGCATTCAAGCACTACTTTTACTCATAGCTAGGTAATAAAAATCCTCTATACTATAATAACAATAATAATATTATAATATAGGTAAATGATACTATTCTTTTTAAGTTAATTCCAAAAAACAAACAAAAAACGGTAACAATAACAAAAAAAACAAAAAAAAATAAACAAACAAAAATTAAAATAATAAAAAAAATAAAAAGAGAAAAATTTCAAGATTTTTTCCCAGAAATTTCTTCTTAGGTAACAAACAGTCGAAGTGAAAACAACCACCGAACTCTTCGGTGTATGTAATTTCTATTTTTAGGAAATTTTCGGCACGGTTATCCAGTGGGGTTGGTGTTATCCTTTACCACGCGGAATACGTATATATACATTTTTAATTTGTTTTTAATTAGAGTGGTGCTAGACGCCATAGGGAATGTCAGAAATGATCACGGCGGGAAGGTTGAATTTATTATTTACCATAGTTTTAAGCCACCACCTTTCGATTTCAGGTTTGTTTACATGCTTGAAAATCAGTCAAAAACTGGTGTTTGCAAAAGCAGCAAGTAAATTGCCAATATGAGTTTTAAGTTAGGATTTAATTAAAAAAGAGTTACTTATGGATTGGAATTGTGATATATTGTCTGTATATAGTCTAGTCAGTGTTTCTGGTAAGTTTTTTGTTTTGAAAATAAAGTTTTGGGGTACCACTAAGCGCAGGACTGGAGTAGGGCATGATTGGTTACCGATACAACTGATACTTAAACTAAGGGTTAAAAATTGGGACTTTCAAAATAGGTTTGTTTTTGTAGTTTGCTCAAGTAAATCAAAAGTTATATGGCCGAAATGGCAAAACCTCAATTTTTGCAAAATAATTAGCGCGCGCGGGACATGAAATAGTCAGAAATAACGCCGGTAAAGGTTAAGAAAAATCGACATCCTCAACAGTGGAAATATGGATTTTTTTCTGGAAAAGCCAAATTTCATTCTAAAGAAAGACCACGAAACTATAACACTTTTTATTGCCGTTCCTTGGTAAGACAGGCTCAATCGAATGCATAACAAAAAAAACTCTTTTCTAAAATTGCCTCAGGAAGCTGATTTTAACTGCTTAAAAATGTTAGTGCATAAAAAGACTAAAAAAGGTATTTTAAACAAACACACTCGTACACACAAAAGGCAATGAAATTATCCGATATGTGATTTAAGGGTTTTATTCAGCTTCTAAGAATAGGTTGTTGTTTTGAGCCTCTCTTACCCTACAAAGCTACTACCAACTACTGTTCTATCTATCAGCCCAAGAAATTATTGTTTAGCTTCGTATAAAAAAGCATCTTTCAACTTACCAACCAAATTGACGGCCTTTTTTGATGTGACGACGAGATGTGATTTCCTTGCTTCAACAAATCCACACCTTTCCCGCGACCGAATTTCTCATCAAGTTGTCATCACCGCGCGTGGAGTTTTGTCCGTCGAGACCCTCGCGCGGGCGGTTTCTCTTACCAGACCCGAATCCAAAATTCACAACTACCTGTTGATAAAGAACTTGACACCACCTTGCCAATCGGCTGCTACTAGAACTTCAAAAGGTTTATTCGATTCTTTGGGCGTTTCTGAGGGCGCAGGCGGTGCTGTTGCCAAAGGCGTGGTGGCGGGCGATTCGTTGTTTGATGATTGCTCCATGATGACATTTGGGAAAGGTGCAAAAATGGCAGCTGTAACTACGGCATCGTGAGCTGAAAATTAAACAGAAAAAAATCTTTTTTAATGAAAAACTCCTTCCCTGAAGTGCAGTCAACAAAGAGTTATCTACAGCTTGGGCGTTTGTTTCACCGTCCATACGTCAATCACGCAATTTTCTTGTTCGCATCGGCATACGAGGAGTCACACGAGAACGAATCCTGAGTTAGCCTATACTAGACCTATGCAGATTTCTTTTGATCATAGTAGTGTCTGTACCATCAATACCGGTAAACAGCAGTACTGCACACGAAAAAAGCGGGATCGTCTAAATAAGGCAAATCTGGATTTTGAAAGTACAATCACGCAGCTTATTGTAACAAAATTACATACCTGAAAAGCTCTCGTAATATTCGTTCCTATCTTTTCGAGTGTTCGGCACGTCATGATTGGTGCGCCATACGTGAACAAATTTATCTTCAGAACCGCATAATATCAATTTGCCATCATTGCTAAAAGGGAATAGGACTCAAATTGAGCTTATTTCGATTACAATGTAAACACTGATCAGGAACAACGCTATGACGTTTCTTTCAACGTTGTATCAACGTCCAAAACGTGCTGACGTTAAAACGTGCTGTCGTTAAAACGTGCTGACGTTAAAACGTGCTGACGTTAAAACAACGTTCCGTACCTGCAGCGAATTTCATTTCTCAATTTGCGAAAGTTTCTTACCTGAAACTTGCTCGTATTTGACTTGACTCGTTTTGTAGACCTTTATACTTGCAATAAAGCGAGTGGTCCTTCAGGTCATATAAGCGAATACGAGAATCATTTGATGTGATCAATACCTGAAAAAGGACGAATAAAAAATCTGAACGAAAGCCTTGTTGGGAGAGCATTATCAGCCACAGCAAGCCGCAAGACTATGTTTTAACTACCAACTCGAATACTTTAAACCCCCGTTGATTCTAATAATAATAACAATTTTTATTTTTATCCACGGTCAAGCATCTTTAAGGTACAGTTTAGCACTCTTTAGTGTTAACTAAATGGAAAAAAGATCGTATCCCGCCGTTCGTTGGCAAAATACTGTTCAAGTCAAAACCCCACGATGTGAAAAGGTCTCTCTTGTAGCCTGATTTAGCCTGTATTCTGATTTACACCGGGCGCCCAGCAAGTAAATGATGATTGATGTTTTTTCGACGCTGTTTCGAGGTGTTTTCAACGTTTAAACATTGTAAAGAGACGTTGAGACGACGTTGAAAAACATCCTGTGTGTCTGTAACATGCATGGGTGCAGTAAATTAAATAAATATCAATCTTAAGACTTGGGCTAAAAAAAAAAAAAATCTATAAAGTAAGAGAAAAATTGAAACTTAAATTGAAACACGTTTTCCTTTTTCCGCAAAACGTTTGAAAAACAACAAATACCTTGTCTTCATTAGGCATGGGTTCTATTCCACTGATTTTGCGACCGCGTGCATTTTTTCCACGACTTGAACGAACTGTCACCTGTGTGTGATACTTCAAACGCTTAAAAAAAAATTGGAGATTTAAAACAAAAAATGAATTTCCTTAAATTTCCTATATATGGGTAGAAATAGCTCAAAAACCATAGAAACCTGGCCAAAATATGCAAAATCGGACAAAAAGCCGAAAACCGGATATTTGACCCTTAATATCTCAAGTTAGGTACAGAAATTGACTATATCCACTTAAAAGTCTTCTTTATTGTTTTTTGAGAGCTTTCAATATTGTTTCAAGTTTGAAAATTTTGAATTTTTTGGTCCCTTGAGTTTTTGCCTGGGCTGAGCAGAGAAGGTAAAAGAAAATAGGTTACCATCTTCCTCTGAATGGGGCTTTTTTAGGGGCTCTAATACTCATCACGAGCGTCATGAGAAGTGTTTGAAATGGTGTTCGTGTTTCAAATACACCTTTTCGACCGTATTCGCGAGGGCGTCGCGGGAAAGGCAAAAAGGGAAATAATCTAAAAACATTATATAAGCTAACAGTGACTTTCAGGGGATGGAGTTTGTTATACTGATGAATTTGGGCCATTAAAGTAATGATTGCTGAATTTATTTTTCAATAAGCAAATTAGCAAAACAATAAGAATGAATGAAAGTTAACAATCCCCTCCAGGAGGACTGTTGTCTTTTAAAATAATAATTATTTTAATTACAAAAACAAACAAAATTTACCAGTCTCTAGCAGGGGCGGGCGGATCTAGGATTTTTTACAACCACGTCGGAATTTTTTTTCCGGACACCCCTCCACTAAAAAAAAGTTTTTTTTCTCTCTATATTTCCAAAAAAATAATATAAAAAAACAAAAACTATGGTGGCCCCTCAACGTACAGTTGACATGAATGGGCCACCAACTGCGTCGAAACAGCTCAACCCGTCGAGCATTTCAACCAATGAGAGGAAAGGAAAATCATAAAATGAATAGGTTTTGAGGTCATTAATCAACGGAACACGTCGAACCACGTCGAAGGGGCTTTGAGGAATACCATTTAACCCAATATCCCGGAAAGATGTTAGGGCATGAAATTAAAGAAATTAATTGAATGGCAATTCATGAAATTGACAATTATCACATTTTTGATTGGTTTGTGTATTAAAAGACTTTCGGCTCTGTCATTGAAAGGAGAAGTGAAATTAAAACTATTAAAGTGAAATAGCTCCACTTTGAAAATAGAGATGGAAAATCAAAACTAATTTTTAACCATGGCTTTTTTAATCATACTTCATTTTAACTATATAACAAAATGCACCGCCGCTGTTCTAGTAATGAATTAAAAGAATTAATTTTGCCTTTTCTCTGGTTATGAAATTTGTTGTTTAAAAGTTTCAAAGTGATCGTGAGATAAGAAATTTTTTTGGAGCTTATGGTGCGTTGTGTTGAATGTAGATCTTAGCCCAAAATTTTGGTGCTTGGAGCGTGATAACATGAATCTTTGTACTGTATTGCCAAAATTGCGTGATCCATGGCGTTCTAAAGTGTTCTCGAGTTATTTGGGTCACCGCTGACGGCTTCGTTATATTATATACTATATCACTACGCAAGCAACGCTTGAAATTTTGTTTGTTTATGTTTTTGTTATTATCATAATACTCAGCCGAGTAAGTCGAGTTAGCCGAGTTAGTCTCGTGCGGTAGAAAAGAGTGGTTTTATAATAATTGAGATGATATTGATAACAGTTGAATGTCCAAAAGATTATATAGAGCTAGAACAATTATTATGCTTTGAAAAATACTGAGATTTTTTTTATACTTGTATGTAATATTCAAGAAGAAGCAAAAACATTATTTGTTTATAAGAACCATGAAATCTGGCATGATGCTCGGCTGTTCTTATTTTTTTGCTGAATTAAGGCTCAAATTGTTCTTATTGCCTTGTTCTTATTTTATGTCTATAGTTTAGGATATATCCATAAGCATAAGAAAAGCAAAAATAAAGATCAGAAAAGCAAAAACATTTAGCCTCAGTACTATCATAGTTCGGAAAGGGGTCTTACCCCCCCCCCCCATTCTTGCTATCCCT